>JAQMYF010000022.1:42852578-42858178 GCA_030014195.1 Neosilurus mollespiculum | reverse complement strand
TCCCTTTATTTACCTCACCTATACCCTAACATCCCTTTATTCACCTAACTTTTACCCTAACATCCCTTTATTCACCTAACTTTTACCCTAATATCCTTTATTTACCTCACTTTTACTTTAAAATCCTTTAATTTACCTCACCTATACCCTAATATCCCTTTATTTACCTCACCTATACCCTAACATCCCTTTATTCACCCCACTTTTACCCTAATATCCCTTTATTTGCCTCACATTTTTCCTAACATCAGGTTATTTACCTCATATTTACCCTAACAGCCCTTTATTTACCTCACTTTTGTCCTAACAGCCCTTTATTTACCTCACTTTTGTCCTAACAGCCCTTTATTTACCTAACTTTTACTTTAATATGTTCTTAAGTAACTTAAGATGCCCTTGCTAGTCATTAAATTAAGTAATATAACGAATCATAACTGCCTACTGATTTACCACTTCCTCAATGGCCAGTAATTTAAAGTACCCTCAGTGGCCAGCGTCTTACCACTAACCGTTTTCTCCAAGGTAACGCATTACAATCATCTTGACTTTCTTCCACGTGGCGAAATGGTCCTTCACTCAGCATTCATCATTGCCTTTTGGGCAAGTTTTCTGATTGCGTTTGGTTGGTGCAGAGAAGGGGCGTGTCTTCAGGATGGACGTCACAAATTCACGGCCAGTCCAGAACCCAGTCTGAAAGAATGCTCACTGTACATGGAGAGTGAGTAAAGGTTTTCATGTAGATGGTTATCCTGTGTTACACTGGATGGTTTTAAACTAGCGTTGATGCGTAAGTATTACACTTATTTTCACGGTTTCTATAAAAGACTAATAAACACATTTTTCTCAGATGCTTGCTGCTCAGAGAAGGACATCGAGGACCTTACTGCTTCTACTACTGGTGTATCGTGGGACAGGTGTGGTCCTCTCAGTCCAGTGTAAGTGTCACTGCTTTGCTAAGGTCCAGCATCCACTGATTGACAATGAATGGGGTGAAGCTACAGATGGGCTACAACTCTCTCTCTCTCTCTCTCTCTCTCTCTCTCTCTCTCTCTAGCTGTGAACAATTTGTGAAGAAAGTCGTCTGTTTTTACCACTGCTCTCCTGATGCCACATACTGGTCACACCCTCAGCATGGCTCCTCCCTCAGGGCGGTGCCTCTGTGCAGCAGCTTTTGCCAAGATTGGTAATGCCATGCTCACCTCTTAAGCATATTGATAGTGATATCACAGTGGAGCACAGCACTGCCCAGCTGCCCCTACAGGGCCCATAATCATGGGCCTTAACCATCAACTGCTCAGTTCAATAAGAATAAAATGCAATTTGATCTGAATTTAATTCTGGATCTGAGAATTCTTTAACAATGTGAGACAAGACAATTTTTGTAAGTGTGCTAATATAGCAGGCCCAGCAGGGTTACTTCCTGTTGTTGTTGTTATTATTATTACTATTATTATTATTATTATTATTGTTGTTGTTGTTGTTGTTGTTGTTGTTGTTGTTGTTATTTTGCTTGGCTGAGGTTTGTGCTCTCTCTAAGTGCTTCTAGTTATCCATTTTCTATTATATTTAATGTTATGGAACCTGCATGACACAAATTAGCTCCTGTTATCATATATTTTATAGCAGCAGCTGTTTTCCTGCTTATTTTACATCCCAGCTCGTCACTTTGCCAGGAAATCACACGGCGTAAAACTCTTCTGTCTTTGATGAAGTCAGAAAACTTTAAATTACAGCCTTGAGTGCTGATATTAAAAACTTTGTCAGTAAATCTGAAACATGTCTCTTTAACTTTATTCTGCCCACTGCGGCCTTTAAGTTACTAATGTGAGCATCCGTGTGTCTCTGTCGCTGGATCAGGTATGAAGTTTGTAAATCAGACCTCACGTGTGCTCGAGACTGGACCAGAGACCCCAGAGGAATAAACTGCACCGGCAGCTGCATACCTTATCAACAGGTACTCTAAACTAAAATGTTCATCTCTGAATACATGCTGTGCTATGACATTATACTGTATTTTTATGAATAAAAGGAAGGACAGGGGGAGGAAGGGCGAGAGGGAGGGAAGGAGGGAGAGAGGGAGGGATAAAGACCGATACTTCAGGTTTTTTATTTTGAGTGTGCAGGTTGATGTGGGTGATTTGCAAGTTACTGTCTGTGGGGAATAAAGAAGTCCTCAGCATTTGAGTTAGAAAGACATTCAAACTAACATATATTGTCACCCTTTATTAAACAGAGTTTGGATGTTTTAGACTGGATTGGATAGATGGATTTGTTGTTGGATGAATTAAACTGAATGAATGGATTAAAGGGAGGATGTAAGGGATGATGGATGGATGAAGAAATGAATGGTTGGATTGGTTGATTGATGGATGGATGATGGATTGGTTGATGGATGGATGAATGGTTGATAGATAAAAAAATGGATGACAGATTGGTTTGTGGATAGATGAGTGATGGATGAGTTGATTGATGGATGGATGGATGAATGATGGATGAATTGATGGATGGATGGATAACTGATTGGTGGATTGGTTGATGGATTAAAAAATGGATGATAGATTGGTTTATGTACAGATGAGTGATGGATGAATGGATGATGGATTGATGGATGGATAGATGGATGATTGATGAGTTGATTGATTGATTGATGGATGGATGGATGAATGGATGATGGATGGGTTGAAGGATAGATGGATAAATTAAAAAGAAACAGAAATGCTCAGATTATAAACATTACCCCTTTCCAAAGTTCAGAGAGTCATTATTCTTTCACACACACACACACACACACACACACACACACACACACACACACACAGACACAGACACACACACACACACTACATTTCACTGCACCTAAGGGTTTGATGGTTGATGTGCTTCACAGAAATAGGCAATGTAGGCACAGTGACAAATGTACACTGGCAGCCAGATGTGCACACACACACACACACACACACACACACACACACACACAAACACTCACGGTGCTGTCAAATCTGTTCTTGTGCTTCCACCGTAATATTAAAACCCCAGAGGGAGCTGCTGATGATGTTAATGCTTTAGTGTCTGAAAGTGTAACATCAAACCCAGGCTTGTTTCTGAAACACAGAATGATAATTTATTTATTTATTCCTTTATTGCCCGGATGCTTTTCTCTGTTTTCCCAGCAGCCAGAAATATCTCCCAGTGTGAGATGTGAAATACATTCTAAAATCCTGAAAATAAAAAAAACAATCAAAGCTGCACTTCATCATGAACATCATTCCAATCCACCATCACACTAAAACCCCTCAATCATCCTCCATATTACTGAAATCTGCCTAAAGTTCACAGCTAGCTTTATAAAACGATAGACTTCAGACTACAGAAAACAAGAGACTCCATAAGATTGTAGATTACATAAGATGATAAACTCTGTAAGAAAATAGACTCCATAAGATGACAGACTCCATTAAACAATAAACTGCATAAGACGATAGTTGTCCTGATTCTTTCAGTCGTAAATTAAGGAGCAAAGATTGAGGAGAGATAAGTGAGTATACACAAGAGCAGCTCTCCCCAGAAGAGCTGCACACCAGCGTACAAATAATCCACCCCTTATATGGAACGTACGTCAGCTGTGCTGCCATCATCAGCACCGGACATCGCTCCACCTGACGTTCTTTCTCTCGTTTCTTCATGTTTCCTCAGTGGGAGGGACTAAAGCTCAAGGATGAGATGCAAGTGAAGGAAACAAGGATGTAATCTAAGGATTTTGAGAAGCATCCCAAATCATTCCATATCTTACTTTTTTTTTTGTATGTGTGTATTATATAGATGTACCTGCATGGTCGAGACCTCTGTGAGAGCCTCTGGGGCAACGCCTTCATGACAGTAGAGGAGGAGAATGAAGCCGTGGAGGTCGAAGGTCATGGCTGTGGATGTCTGAACCTCAACTCCTCAGACCAAGAGGTCATAGCTGCTCTGAGAACACAGAAGGATGACTTGGATGACCTGGACACCACCAAGCACCATGAAAACACCCTCTGCATTCACAGTGCAGCCGCGTCAGCCAAGCAGCGGCAGAGGATCCGCAAGAAATTGGTGTTACACAAACGCTCAGCTCCCACCATCCATGACTCGGAGGGTAGCGGCAGCGGCAGCGGCTTCTAGGGTCCCAGTTCTAGAAGTTTGGAATAATCTAAATAATGAATCATGACACAGTGAATCCATTACCAACTATTTCATTTAAATGCTACTTCATATTATTGCTTTCTTAATCTCTAACACATCATGTATATGACTTCCTGTCTGTGATCCTTCTCATCCTGCAGCAAAGCCACTCACACCTTCTTCACACCTCTATATAAACATGTAGTATATCAGCATCTACACAATACATGGCTGAAAGTATGTGTACCTTATCCCACTGAACTGGAACACCGACCGCCCCTCCTGAACGACGTCAGTGTCTGATCTCGCTAACGCTCTTATTAGTGAAATGAACACAATTCCCCACAGCCACGCCCCAAATCTAGTGAAAGGCTTTCCCAGAGGAATGGAACTTATTATAACAGCAAACCCAGGAGAATAAATCTGGAATTTCAACATGTACACATGGGTGTGAGGGTCAGGGGTGCACATACTTTTGGGCATACAGTGTACATACAGTAGTGTGCAGTGATGATTACACACATAACTAAATGAAGATAAATCAGAAATCAAGAACTATTCAGGTATTTATTTCATGTAATATTGGATCATATTGATGAGAATAAGTAAACAAACAACAATATCTAGTGATAAAAAAATTAACAGGCTCTTTTTTGGAGAAAAAGCCAATATTTAGTGTGAACACCCTTTACTTTGAAGTTCATGTTCATGCTATGCAAATGCCCCCCAAAATTTTTTATTAAATTTGCGACACCTTTCAATTTTTCTGAAAAATTGGTATTTTTCGTGTCTTTGTTTATTAGCCATGCTTTTACCTCAATATACTTGCCGGAATTATTTTTTTGGTTCTCGTTGCCTACAGTAGCATCGTTCAATACATTTTCACCCAAAAATTATAGAGAAGTGATTTTTTATTTCTTTTTTATTAGGAGCCCTTTTAGACAAAAATGGTGGAGTGTAATCTTCACTATACACTTACTGCATATATTTAGTCATAAGAACAATTACATACTGTGATCTGTATATTTTTGTGTTTTTTTTTGATAAACAGTTAATTTGTTCTCAAGGTTGAGCTTTGAACTGAAGGTTGTACATTTGAAGTAAAGAGTTGAATATTACTGAAACATATATAACAGTGTATGAGTTACAGTGTCCTGAGATATGATTAAATCTGTTTATCTCTTTCAGATGCCAAAATGAGGCACCTGACCAAATTCTAGAAATTAAATGAAATGTTGCTCAGTACTTGGTCCTGAAAATGAATAAAAATGAAGAATCGGTGAACACAAAGTCTTTCCTTGTTTTAGCATAAAATTAGCATTAAATTTTCAGTAAACTTGATGATTATAGGGACCCAACAACGGCGTCATGGTCAGCACGTCCGCCTCACAACCAGAAGGTCCTGGGTTCAAGTCTTGGGCTCGGCGACGGTGTTTCTGTGTGGA
>JAQMYF010000022.1:42845078-42847578 GCA_030014195.1 Neosilurus mollespiculum | reverse complement strand
CAACCAGCATCCAGACTTTCCAGTGCAAATATCAAAGGGGCCAGAAACATTCATGAGCACCCCATCTAATAACAAACAAACAAACAAATAAATAAATAAGGGGACATTCATAAAGGACGTCACACTTTTTGGGAGCATTTTTAGCATGCAATAAACATGACAGCATGTGTTTATATACTTTTTCTATATTACACTATTATTATTTAGCACATGGGATTATTCACCAAAAAAATTCATTTCTATTCTCTGATAGTGCACATTTTGTTCTCTGAGAGAGAAAGTGTAAGGAAGTGAAGAGAGATTGTGGTCTTTTTGGTTAATAATCAGAATGACTCACTAAACGAACAGTGTGTGGGAATGAACTGCAATATCGTATACAGTTGACGTGAGTTATCAGATCACAAAATATCACTTTCTAGTTTATGCTGATGTTTCTTCATGTCTTATTTAGCTTGACAAATATATTTTAATGTCAATTTGGAGACATTTTGTTGATCAGATGTGGCATTCATAACTGACATGTCACAGATTAAACATGAATGAGGCCTGAAAAGATCATGGTGGTAGGAGTAGGAACTCTGAAATACTTCACTCATTCTCAGAATAATGCTACGTACTAAAGTTACTGGTGTTGATTCATTTTCTTTACTGCAAAACTCGTTCAGGAATGGTTTGAGCAAAACTGACCTTCAGAATCCCCATCTGTGGGATGTGCTGGAGAAACAAGTCCAAACCATGAACGAACAGAAATTAAACGATGTGCTGTGAACTGCTTGGTGCCAGGTACCACAGCACACCCTCAGAGGCCTCGTGTGATTGTATCTTGATGGTTTTGACCCATTTTAATGACACAAATAGGACACGATAATAGGCAGGTAGTTTTAATGTTACGGCTGATCAGTGTAGACCACGAAGTGTAGACATAGTGCTTAAGGTACATAATTGCACCCTCGACTTACAGTAAAGAGTACTAACTGTACTTTCCATGTCACTGGGGTGGCACCCTTATCTTGATGTACCTTTCAAACTAAAATGTAGATAAAGTGTGTAGGGTACAGAACTAGATGCTTCGCACTATCAGAAAAAACCCGTCCTCTTCCGTGTGGCGTGGTGACCTTATCTTTGGACACAGAGATTAATGTATCATAAAACAGAGAATGTAGTGCGCAAGTTACATAACTGGGTCTTTTACACTTTAAGAAAAATGGTACTTTTCCATGCCACTCATATGGTACCCTCAGTCCGTGGTGCATCTTTTTAAATGTGCTTGTACATTATTTAAACAATGTGGCACCAAGAATGGTTCTCAAAGTCCAAATCTGTTAATATATTAAATATTAAAATTTATAGAAGGTGTATATGCTGAAAATGTACCACTTCAGTGAGAGAATATTGTTGTAGCCCTGTATTTGAGCTGTTTTGTGTTATTTGACTCAAAGGTGTAAACAGGTGAATTTATTCCATTTTCAAACTTCCCCACTCTGTGGGTGAAACATTTCTTTATAAAAAGCCCCACGGAGGTCGTGTTTTGGTGGAAAATAGTTCATATTTGGCGTTTTCCAGCCCCCTACACTGCTCTGATCCTCGCCTGTACACTTACTGGAGAGAAATGAAACCAAACATCACGTGGGCGGCGGATTTTCGCGCAAACACTTCCCAGCTGTGACGTATGTAGCATTAAAATGCCCATATATGGACATGCTGGTTTACGTAGATAGGAAAGACCTTAACACCCAAACTCGGGCTCGATCAATAACGGGGCGAGTCTGCAATTTAGAAACAAAACAACAAAATGAAATGTGGAAAAACCCCGCGGTGTTGTTCATGGAAATGTCTCTGAAATGGTCGGATGTCAGAAAACAGAAGCAGTAAACACAAATCAGTTACATAACAACCGGAAGTTAGTTTCATCCGGGTCAAGGTTCATAAATGTACCAGTCACTGTAGTATTAGACTTGGGATGTGAAAAAGACCACCAGAAACAGGAGAAATATATTTCAATTTGTTTTTTTTTACTTAAATAAACAACAAATAAAAAAGGACATTGTAAACATGAGACATATTTAACATTATTGTTAGGTCAGGATCAACCTGACCAGAAAAAAATAATTTACACATTTAGAAATGACAGTATCAGAGTATCAGGTGATGTTACAGGCTACTAAACATACAAATCTCCCTTTGATCAGAACATTTCTTTAAAAAAAACCCAACGTTGTTGGCATAAAGTAGGCGGTACTGGCCTGGGTACTCAGTCTCTGCAGCCCACTTGGCTCATTGTACAGTTCATGTGTTTCTCGGTCGCCTCAGTGTTCGGACTTCAGGGCGATTCAGTGAACGGTGTCCGGCAACCGCAAACGGAAGTCCCGTTAATTTCCCCCCAGCACGTCCCGAAGCTCCGCACAGTGCCGAACCGTCCATGCAGGGGCGCTCAGACGTCCCGGACGTGAATGAATGTCCATTGACAATCTTTCCAGTGTTTTGAGTGTTAGTGAATAAA
>JAQMYF010000022.1:42826136-42838843 GCA_030014195.1 Neosilurus mollespiculum | reverse complement strand
GAGAAGAGATAAAAAGAGGGAGAGCGAGAGCACGAGAGAGAGAGAGAGAGAGAGAGGAGAGCGAGAGAGGAGAGAGAGAGAGAAGAGAGAAAAAGAGGGAGAGAGGGGAAGTGTGAGAGAGAGAGAGAGAGAGACAAGAGAGTGAGCGAGAGAGAGAGAGAGAGAGAGAGAGAGAGAGGGAGAGAGGAGGAGAGCGAGAGAGAGAGAGAGAGAGAGAGAGAGAGAGAGAAAGAGAAAGAGGGAGAGAGAGAGAGATGCCAGGTTCAGATTGCACAGGCTAAAAGGCCTCTCTCTCTCTTTCTTTCTCTCGCTCCCTCTCTCTCCTCTTTCTTTTTCACCCTCTTTCTCTCTCCCTCTCTCTCTCTCCTCTCTTTTTCTTTTTCACCCCCCCCTGAACATATGTTGAAGATGAAGTTGTCAGCATACAGACTTTGTTTTGGTCAACATGACTCTTGGCCCCAAATTTCACAGAAGCAGCACTGAGCATCAGGATTTCACCGATATTGATCTCAAAGTTTGGAGCAGGATCAGATTTGGTGTTTATTTACGATGCTTTTTCTTTATGACAGTGAGGCAGAATCTCTTTTGGGCTCCTGGACAAACCGATCTGCCAAAAAAATGAAATAAATACAAATCCAGAGGCTTATATAACACATTCGAAATTCCCGTTTTTCTACATACTGCTCCATCTGCACACAGAGAAAACCTTCATGTGCCAAGACAAATGACACCCAGATTACCACACACACACACACACACACACACACACACACACACACACACACACACTCTCACACTCTCACACACTCACACACACACACACACACACACACACACACGTTTTCAGGTACATTTCAAAGCTTTCATTGTTTTCCACTGATAACTGTGTGGGTGAACACCATAAAGGAAACAGTTTTATCATAATTGATCTGGAGATTCTGTTGTCTCTGCCTGTGTGTGTGTGTGTGTGTGTGTGTGTGTGTGTGTTAATCTGGGTGTCATTTGTCTTGGCACATGCAGGGTTTTTTTTCGAAATCCAGTAAGAACACAATGTTACCTGCATGGGAATGTCAGATATACATGCCTCCAGGTAATGGCCGCTTACCGTAAGTGTGTGTGTGTGTGTGTGTGTGTGTGTGTGTGTGTGTGTATGCACGTACACATGGTACGTGTTGAAGGCTATTGAGGAGCATGAGACTATGTGGGTGTTCATTACTGTTGCAACAGAGCGCTGAAAGGGACACGGCAGGATCAAAGTGTTTTTCGCTACTGTGAAATCTGATGTGGCTTTTTCGGTGAAGATGCAGCGGCGTGATATCGATATCCATACCACTGACGAGGCGTGTATTTTATTCACCCATACACTCGTCCTGTCCTATCCAAGTGCTCACAGGTGCAACCAAAATGTTGCTAATGCATTAATATATAAATAAATAAATAAATATATTTCTATTTTACTTTGGCGGCATGGTGGTGGTTAGTGGTTAGCATGTCCGCCTCACAAAAAGAAGGTCCTGGGTTTGAGTCCTGGGCTCACGTGTTCTCTCAAGGCTTGCGTGGGTTTCTTCTGGGGGCTCCGTTTTCCGTCTACAGTCCAACGACATACCCATAAGGCTAACTGAGCAGCCAAATTGCTGCTAGGTGTGAGTACATGAATGGTGGAGATAGTAGGATTAAGCAGTTTGGCAAATTATTTTAGGTGGGCGGGGCATAGTCACTCTGCTGCCAATCACAGCAACACTAGCCAATCAGTAGTGTCTGTGAGATCATGTATGTGATAGGGAGTGTATAGCGCTTTCCTCTGACTGTATTATGCTGCGCTGTGATGCAGCGTGTGTGCCACTTCCAAAACGGGACTTTAGCCGACTTCAGGTGCCTCGGCGGATGCACGAGCAAGTCTTTGCCCTTGCTGGTTTTAGCTATTACATGATAGGAAGAGCTGGTGGGTGGGTGGACGGGTGGAGGGGAATCGATCAAGATTAAAAGACGTGATGATGAGGGGTGGTGAGGGATAGAATGAACACCTCTTACTAAATGACCTCAGGGACATATTCTTTCTCTCTCTCTCTCTCTCTCTCTCTCTCTCTCTCTCTCTCTCTCTCTCTCTCTGGATTTGCTCTGATGTAATCTGAAGGACAAGGAACACAGTAAAACCCACACGTTAATATTGAGGTTATTTTAGGACCTGCAGTGTGATTTACTGCGGCCAAAAGTCACACCACGATTAAAGATTTCACATGTAATAAATACTGAGTACACATAGCGCAAAACAAAATTCCAAAAAAGGGCAGCTCGGTGGCTTGGGGGTTAGCACTGTCGCCTCAGAGAGAGAAGGGTATGGGTTCGAACATCGCAGATGACTGGGATCCGTCTGTGTGGAGTTCTCCCTGTGCGTGTGTGGGTTTTCTCTGGGCATTCTCTCCAACAACTCCAACAGTCCAGAGACATGCACATTAGGTCACCTGGCTGAATCTAAATCTCCCATCAGTGTGAGTGTGAATGAGAATGTTGCTGAGCCCAGGCTCCACCCCTCCACCAAGTTTGATGAAAATCAGATCAGTAGTTTTTATGTAAGGTAACATAAAAAATTCTTTAATTAATGTTTGTTAAGAACCCTTTAATAAATTCCTCTGCCTCAAATCCCCCATGCCTCCACCAAATTTGGAGGAAATTGGGTCAGTAGTTTTTGTGTAATCCTTCTAACAGACAAACAAACAGACGCTGATGAATACATACTGTAACCATACCTGCCAAGCAGTGGAGGTTATAAGGTGTATGAGACCATAGTAAGTCCTTTAGACTGTCATGAATATCATAACAATATCATTTGCACAGGAAAGGACTCGTGGAATCAGACGTCTGTAACATGCAATCTTGCACCGACGTCTTTGTTACGTTATATAAAACAGCCCTTGCAGATTGCAGCAGTTCCTGTCTGGTCACAGACTGCGTGAATCCTCCATCCTGCTGTCAGACAGGTCCTAACAGCACCTCCGCCACCTCTGCACATGTTGTTTTGCGCCTTTGCACAGACTGCCTATTGTATGCATCTTCCACTCATATACACACACAACCCTGCTATTGTGCGTCTGTGTCTCGCATGCTGCCCCGCTCGTCAAGAAGACAGGCCTGTGCCTGGCCGCATGCTCGGTGACTCACGCTTGACTCCAGTGTCAGGGATCTTCTGGATGACCCTCACTGTCTTCCAGACTTTTACTGCATCAGCAGGAATGAAAAGTGGAGCGATAGAGAAGGGGGTGAATGTGGGATTGTCAACACTTTTTTTCCCTCCTGTCAGCAGAAAGATGCGAAGGGCTGGAGGCCAGGAAAATGAACCACAGACAAATAGACAGAGAGAGGATTATCTCTAATCATATTAGGGATTATTTATGGGCCTGACTTGGCTTCTGTAGTAAATATATGAAGTCATTTAAAAGATCCGAGGCGATAAACAGCTTGTTTTTTTGACACGAAGAGCAACAAGGTGAAAAAAAAAAGAACGGTTCTAATGAGTCGTGACACAAAGTCATATTATTCACAGTCCCTGTAGGCCTCATATTTACTGTATATCTCCATCTGCCTTCAGACTTCAGGACTTTATTCAATCACTTACTGAAAGCTGCACAGTCCTGGGTTCGAGTCCTGGGCTCGGTGAGGGTGTTTCTCTGTCGAGTTTGCCGATGTCGATCTGTCTGTCGATGTTCTACCCGTGCTTGTGAGGGTTTCCTCATGGTACTCCTATCCACAGTCCAAAGACATGCACATTAGGCTAACTGGATGTTCCAAATTGCCCCTGGGTGTGAGTCTGAGTGTAAAAGTTGTGTGTGTGTGTGTGTTGCTGACGAGCTGTTCAGGATGTACCCCACCATTACTTACTACGCCAGCTGCTCAAAGACCTGACCCCAAGAGTTCATCGTTCATCATTCATTTTCTGAACCGCATAATCCTAATAGGGTTGCAGGAAGGCTGGCACCCAACTCAGCCGACTCTGGGCGAGGGCAGATTTCACCCTGGACAGCTTGCCAACAGTAATATTACCAAATATTGGCAAATGAATGAATGAATGAATGAATGCTACACTGTCTTTTTCTTTATTTGCATCCTCCTCCCACTGCAGGCCTGCTGTAATACCACACTTCCTAAAAATTCATCCTATCTCACTATGTTTGGTAATCCATTAAAAAAATTCCAGGATCCAGATCCCCCCCCCCAAAAAATGATAAAAAGACACTTGCATAAAGTTGTTGACAAATAAATAAACAGGCAAACATACAAACAAATGCTTTTAATAAAGGGCAGCATGATCGTGATCATCGTCTCAGCTGATGTGGTTCTATTTCTGTACAGCTTGAAAGAGATGACCAGGGTCAACTGTACAGAGCACGAGGTTTCACCATAAACACACGAACAGGCCGTCGAATTGAGAAAAGGCTGTCAAGAGGGATCCGAAGAGGTCAGAGCACTGCCCCCTGAGTCACTCCTCCACTCTACGAGTCCACTTTGTCCGACACAACAACAGCACTCATGTCTCCAGAGCTGCTGTTGATGTGTGTGGTCAGCAAGAAGACAGAAATAAATACCTCCATCATCAGCTCAAGGCTTTAATGGCGCTGACATGTTGACCACGAACCCACAAACAGGCCGATAAGCATCACGCTAACAATGGCTGATTAGCACTTTTCTAACAGCGCAGTAGCTGATGAGGTGGAAACAAGACATAGACTGCACACTTTCAGTTCATTTCTCCATTTCTTCTTCTGCAACGGTTCATGACTTCTCCACTGACAGGAGCTAGCTGCTAGCGGTTATGCTACATGGGGTGAAACAAAAGAATTATACAATTAAAAAAACATCCCTATTTAAGATATCACTTTTTTCTGTTTATGTGGAGCATCTGCTGTACACTTTGCTATGAAGAAGCTGCTACTAGAGAAACGACAGGGTGTTAGAATGAGCGCATTAATAAAAACCGGTGTAATCAACACCCTCTGACTAATCTGATATAACCCCCCTTTTTTTTGTTTGAGACTGATTAGAAAAGGAGTGTTTTAGTTTCTACCTCGTAGTAACCTGCATTTTCCAATTACACAATCACGCCTGTAAAAGAAAAACTATTTCATCATAAACCTGGTCCATGATCCACACTATGAATTGCTCTTGCTTGTAAGAAACACTGAGCTGATTTATTAAACAGTCCCCGAGTAAGACGTGCTGGTCAAAGGTCAGTTTCGTCTCATAAATCAGTCATTAAATGTTCATTGTTATCTCTCACTCACATCTCCGCCCCTCAGAGCGCTGTTTCAGAACTTCAGGGCTTTGTCCCCTAACATTAAGGGCTTTATTTTGCTTTGGGTCCGGGTGTAATGTTCCTGCACACAGTGGGTGTAATGCTCACTCCGTGTAATTTCACTCAGTTTGCACTGATGAGACGAACTAGCTCCAGTGTTCAGAATCACCGGTGAGAATACAGCGCTGCTTCAGAGGGAAAACAAAGTGACTGTTCCATTCTTGCAGTATTTACACAACCAGTCAGCTACATGTCAACCGCACTGTTAGATAACATTAACTAAACGTCTACACGTCTGCTGTCTTCATGGACCAATTCTTAATTAGTTTGAAAAAGTGAAAGCTCTAATGTGATACTATACTGTACTGTTCTACACTATACTACATTCACTACAATATACCACCCTGTGTTACACTATACTACTCTACACTACCCTACCACCCTATAATTCTCCATTCTGCACTATACTACTCTACACTTACCTACCACCCTATAATAAACTATACTACACTATACTACTCTACAATACCCTACTACCCTATAATACATTATACTACACTATACTACTCTACACTACCACCCTATCATAAACTATACTACACTATACTACTTTACATTACCCTACTACCCTATAATACATTATACTACACTATACTACTCTACACTACCCTACCACCCTATAATAAACTATACTACACTATACTACTCTACACTACCCTACCACCCTATAATACACCATTCTGCACTATACTACTCTACAGTACCCTACCACCCTATAATACACTATACTACACTATACTACTATACACTACCACCCTATAATACACTATACTAAACTACTACACTACAATACAACCCTATAATACACTATACTACTCTACACTATACTACACTATCCTGCTACCCTATAATACACTATACTACACTATACAACTCTACACTACTACCACCCTATAATACACTATATTACACTACACTATACTACACTACCCTACCACCCTATAATACACTATACTACACTGTACTATATGCCACTACCCTACCACCCTATAATACACTATACCGCACTACACTACTCTACACTACCCTACCATATGCCACTCTATAATACACTATACTACACTATACTACTCTACATTACCCTACTACCCTATAATACATTATACTACACTATACTACTCTACACTACCCTACCACCCTATAATACACCATTCTGCACTATACTACTCTACAGTACCCTACCACCCTATAATACACTATACTACACTATACTACTATACACTACCACCCTATAATACACTATACTAAACTACTACACTACAATACAACCCTATAATACACTATACTACTCTACACTATACTACACTATCCTGCTACCCTATAATACACTATACTACACTATACAACTCTACACTACTACCACCCTATAATACACTATATTACACTACACTATACTACACTACCCTACCACCCTATAATACACTATACTACACTGTACTATATGCCACTACCCTACCACCCTATAATACACTATACCGCACTACACTACTCTACACTACCCTACCATATACCACTCTATAATACACTATACTACACTACTCTACACTACCCTACCATATACCACCCTATTATACACTACACTACTCTACACGACGCTACCCTACCATATACCACCCTATTAAACAATATACTACACTATACTACTTTACACTACACTACCCTACCATATACCACCCTATAGTACACTACACTATACAACTCTAGAGTATACTTCAGTATACTATTCTACACTATACTACCCTGCAATATACCACCCTTTTATACACTATACTACACTTTACTTCACTACACTATCATGAATAAGTTGTAAACTTTACTATCTGTAATCTAACACAGTGCATTTACTACATTACTACCATGTCATACTGTTTTGGATTGTACTGTACTATAACACATTTTACTATGCTATAATATATTACACTACAGTATGATACACTGCACTATACTATTCTATATTCAACTATTCTACACTGCTCTATTCTATAATGTATAAAGTGTAGACAGAATGAGGCATATTATTCTACACTACTCTACACTAAACCAAGCTATACTATGCTATACTATGCTCTGCTATTCTATTCTATTCTATTCTATTCTATTCTATTCTATTCTATACTATTCTATACTATGTTATGTTATGCTATGCTATGTTATGCTATATTGAATAAACCATAGAATTTACCATCTCTACTGTACAATGCATACTATAAAATACTGTACTGTACTGTACTATGATATGCTATATTATTCTAGACTAGACTAGATTAGACTGTATCATTATGAATAAACTCAAGACTGGGTTCGAGTCCTGGGCTCAGCAAGGTCATTTCTGTGGTGTGGAATTTGTCTCTTCTCGCCATCCTTATGTGGGTTTCCTTTGGGTACTCCGGCTTCCTCCCACAGTACAAAGACATGCACATTAGACTAACTGGCTGTTCCTAGGCTAACTGGCTATTCCTAATTGCCCCTTGGTGTGAGTGTGAGTGTAAATGGTTGTGACTGTTTAGCCCAGCGATAGATTAGACCTTCACCCAGAATCTGGCTGAGATAGGCTCCAGCCTCCCCACGACCCTAGTAGGATTAAGCGGCTCAGCAAATGAATGAATAATAAGTGGTGGTCTGTGGCGAAGTGTCAGAATATTCAGAGAAATAGCATAACACCAGATGCTAAATCTGTTTAGGGAGTGAATATACACAGTGGACCGGTGACTCGCATGCAGTGAATGTGTGAACACTCTTTTACTTGTGATGTTTATGCCTTTTCATGGACATCTAAGTCCGACTGTCTCCATCTGCCCTTTGAAGTTAAATAGAAACCAGGTACTTAAAAAGTTCCGATTGAGCCTTCAGCTTTTCCTGACCATGCCGTGTGTGTGTGTGTGTGTGTGTGTGTGTGTGTGAGTGTGTGTGTGTGAGAGAGAGAGAGAGAGAGAGAGAGAGAGAGAGAGAGACAGAAAGCTCCTGGCAGGTTTCCTTCCATGTGTTTATCTTCGTGTACCAAACAGAAACACAGCCAAGCTTTGATTTAGGTGAAATGAAAGTACGGAGCCAACCGTTGCTGTGAGCAGGGTATGGAGCTTATAAAGATAAAGGTACACTTTATGATAATATAAATCAGGAGCCTGCTGAGTAATTTCCTTCTCTGACTGATCTGCTGATCTCAGTCCTTTCACACGGCTTCAGTCTGACAACAGTCTGGGAACAATATCAGTAAAGCAAATCAAAGTTGTTGTTTTTTTTTTTTTGCTTAATTAAATCAAAACAGCAGTTCTCAGCAATCCATACCATATGTTATATAATGACACTTTTCTTAATCCAGCATTTACTTCCATCTTTATCCCCTTTTCCTTGAGTAATGTATGGATTGAACATGAGGATGGAAGCAGGAAGTGATGTTAAATATGGAGGAATTGCTTCAGGATTTCACAAGGCTGAGTAAGATATTGTGGTTTATTTAGGGTTCGTCGTCTTCAGCTTTATCTTTTATTTGGGTTGTGGGGAGGCTGGAGCCTATCTCAGCCAACACCCTGAACAGCTCGCCAGTTCACTGCAGGGCCAACACACACACACATCCATTCACACACTCACACCTAGAAACAGCCAGTGAGCCTAACGTGCATGTATTTGGATTGTGGGAGGAAACCAAATCACCCAGAGGAAACCTAAGCGAAAAGAGAAACCTCAGGATTTGGAGAACTAACGCTCATGCAACGTCACAGTAAGAGACTCTCTTTTATTTCCTGTGCTGTTTCTGTACTTTTAATGGCTGTAAGTGACATCCTACTTGACCTCATTTTGTTTTGTTTAGCTTGTGTGTAGGTTGTCCCCTGTCCCTTACCCTCTGTGGCCTGTCTTTTCTGGCCGGTTGTCCTCTTCTTCTGAAGCTTGTACCCTTTGGCCTGTCCTCTGTAGCCTGTCCCCTGTGACTTGTCCTCTGTGGCTTATCCTCTGAAGCCTGTCCCCTGTGGCCTGTCCCCTGTGGCCTGTCCCCTGGGGCCTGTCCCCTGTTGCTTGTCAATTGTGGCCTGTCCCCTGTGGTCTGTCCCCTGTGGCTTGTCCATTGTGGCCTGTCCCCTGTGGTCTGTCCCCTGTGGCCTGTCCCCTATGGCCTGTTCCCTAAGGCCTGTCCCCTGTTGCTTGTCCATTGTGGCCTGTCCCCCGTGGTCTGTTTCGTGTGGGCTGAGACCATTACCAACCCATTTCCAGTAACTTTTCACAAAGTATTTTTCCAAAGTTTAAGCATAAAACTAGAAACAATGCATAAAGCTCTACAGGTGGGATGTCTTAGGGAAGTAGCACCACTTGCTGTGACATCATCATAGAGTGTGTAGGTCATGTGATACACCAGCAGTACATTGTGAAAGAGTGATAAAGAAACATAGAAACAAAGAAACAAAGTGACGTGAAGTCCACCCTGCTGGAGTACCACTACGCGGCCTACCCACTACATGAGACAACCCGCGATTGAGGGTTCCACTTCACCCTCCCCAGAAGTCTCAATCGCCATTTTCATGGCCAAAGATATTTCACAACAATACTCAATACGATACTTGCATGCGCATGAGGCTAACTGACTATTCCAAATTGCCCCTCGGTGTAAGAGTGTGTGTGAATGGTTGAGTGTGTGGACTGCCATGCTGTGGACGGGTTTCAGAGTTAAGTGTATTAGTGGCAGCCTCTCTGCTGTGCTCTCACAGCGGTCTGAATGTAAATTATGGGGAGTTGGATGCTGGGAGAGAGAAATGGCTTCGTTAATTGGACCTCCAAATGTTAATCATGGCATTTAAAACTTATCAGGCTTTTCATGAGTATTATAAAATGTGCAAACATTAAAAAAGTAAACCTTCCAGAGAACCAGGAGACCTCAGAGGACACATCTGTTATCAAGTTCATTGTTTTTATTCTTGGGAAACTCTGGAATTTTATTATGTGTACATTTATTACTGAAATATAACACAACCACTGCCTGGATTATTCATCACGGAGTGATAGAGAGGCAGACGGAGAGATATTTTCCTTCTGTTTACTTCCCGTTTAACCATCTCTTAATTTCCTGCTATTATATTTCTGCCCTTCTCATTCACCTTATCTGTCTTTTGTCTTCTCTCCATCCAACCTCTTTTTAAATCTTCACTCACTTTCTCTCTCTTTCTCTCTCTCTCTCTCTCTCTCTCTCTCTCTCTCTCTTTCTGTCTCTCTCACTCTCTCTGTTTCTCTGTCTTTCTCTCTGTCTCCCTCTCACACTTTCTCTGTTTCTGTATCCATCTATCTCACTCTCTGTCTCTGTCTCTGTCTCTCTCTCTCTCTCTGTTCTACCCACTAGAACTGTAGAAGTTTCTAGATGTCAGACAGCGACTGTTTCCCCCGAAACCTTTTGACTTTTTAACTTTTCTTTATCATACTCACTTCCTGTAGGCCACATCTCCTAACGTTCCCAGCATGTATGTGTTTGTGTGTGTGTGTGTGTGTGTGTGTGTGCTTATGTTACTCCTGAGCAGCTTGTTACTATTCTATAAACACTACAGTATATAAAGCAGATAAAGTTATATAGGTGATGATGGGAGACGTCCCACTCAGGACCAGAAGGAAGTAGAAAGGTCGTGAACCTGCATGGAGCGCGGCAGACCGAGTGAGTCGTCGTTGTGATCCCTAAGGAAGGCGATGAAGTGATGAGTAAAGATCGGGTCAGCAGAGACTTCGAAAGAGGAGTAAAGTAAACTAATAACACACGGACACACGCACACACATGCACACACAGCCTGGGAATTAGAAGACTTGGCCTACAGGAAGCGAGTGCATTGAAAACAGAGTTAAACTGTAAAAGGTTTCAGTGGAAACAGCGATTGTTTATGAGGTTATCGTGGGTGGAACAGAGAGAGAGAGAGAGAGAGAGAGCGAGAGAGAGAGAGAGAGAGAGAGAGAGAGAGAGAGGGATTATAGCAAAAGAAGGAGAAATAACTTAAGTGAGATGTGGAAGAGAGAAGAGGAAGAGAAAGAAATTGAGTGAAGGAGAATGAAAAACAGCAGGCTGAGAAGGACAGAAAAGAAAGAGTGAGAAAGAGAAAGAAAGGGATGATGAGAGAGGGAGATTGAGGATGGGATAAAGAATGGGAAAGAAAAAATAAAATGACAAGATATTCAGAGAGTGGGACAGACAGACAGACAGAAAATGAAATAGGCAGAGAGACAGACAGAGAGAGACAGATGGCTACAGAGACAGACAGACAAAGAGACAGAGACATACAGATACAGAAAAAGACAGGTAGACAGGCTAGACAGAGACAGATAGACAGACAGAGACAGACAGAGACAGACAGACAGGCTAGACAGAGAGGTGTATGTGAGACATGTTCAGACTTTGCCCTGAAGTGAAGTTATACATGTTAAACTGAACGTCGACACCGCCGCCTCTGCCTACAGCCACACACACACACACACACACACACACACACACACATCTGCAGAGCTGTCAGCTTTCACACACACACACACACACACAACACACACACAACACACACACACACACACACACGCGCGCGCACGGCCTGGAGGCGGCTTTGCTTCTGTCTCATGCATAAAATGAGCCATCGCTCTTGTTCTCGCTGCATCACAACTTATAAACACAAACAACATTTTCAGTAACTATGACAATTCTGTCCTTCATCCCATACACACCTTCACAGCCTCCCCTCCTATTCCGCAGTGCATCATGGGACAGGGCAGGGTCCATCACACACATTCCAGCTCTACTGACAGTGGCGTGTGTGATTTGAGACCATGTGAAGGCCTGCTCCTCTAATCCACACACACACACACACACACACACACACACACACACACACCCCTCCAGGTTAATCTCACGACTCGCAGTGTTAAACACACCGTGTTTTTATTACGTCTCCCCACAGCACATGCTGTTAACATGTTGGACTGCGATCTGTAAACAAATGACTCGGTTACGTTTCTATTCATTTAATTAGCTCTGTGAAGAAAAAATCAGGAGCTTCAGCATATTTTCATGTGTGTTTGGGTCTCTCTCTCTCTTTTTATCTCACTCTTTCTCTCTCTTACTCCCTCTCTCACCCTCTCTCACCCTCTCTTGCTTTTTCTCTCTGTCACTCTCTGCCTGTCTCTCTGTCCATTTGACTATCTATCTATCTATCTATCTATCTATCTATCTATCTATCTATCTGTGTGTCTGTCTCTGTCCATTCAACTGTCTGTCAATCTATCTATCTATCTATCTATCTATTTATCTATCTATCTGTCGATCTGTCTATCTGTCTATCTATCTATCTATCTATCTATCTGTGTGTCTGTCTCTCTGTCCATTCAACTGTCTGTCTATCTATCTATCTAT
>JAQMYF010000022.1:42756592-42771804 GCA_030014195.1 Neosilurus mollespiculum | reverse complement strand
TATATATATCTATCAACAAGACAGACATCTGGAATTTTATTGCTACACTGAACTAAAGTGTCTGCATGTTTTTCCTTATTGTGCAAACAAAAAAAATACTTTTATGTAAAAACCTGGCACTTCCTGGATTGAATTAGCCCATCAGTGACATGCTGATCACAAGCCTCGATATACATTATCCGCTGTTAACATGGAAGCAGAATCAGAAAACAAGTGGCTCAGTGGTTAAGGCCCTGAGTTACTGATCCGAAGGTTAGGTGTTTAATCACCAATAGCACCATGCTGCCACTGTTAGGCCCTTAAACAAGTCGCTATGGACTACTGTGTATTAAACAACTGAGTAGTAACAATTAAATTGGGAGAATAGTGGAAATAAAAACCATCATTTAAAAAGTGTTCAACATCATCCAATTATCTTGGTACAGGGAAAAATACAGAATAAAAAAATGCTACTACACACCTGTTCTTTTTGTTAAAGAAAAAGCTAGGTGGGAAAGTGGGGGAAATAAACAACTTCCAAGAACAAAACTCTAACAAGGCAATTAAATTCGGTATGTCTTTGTGCTGGCACAGATGCAATATGCTCCAAGCAGAGAAACCCATGAGAACGCAGCGGTGAGTGGCAGCCTTAACAAGCAAAGGATTACATGGTCAGTCAGTGCAACCACAATCAAGGGATGTCTTACTATTGTTTTTTGGCCTTTGACCCTTTACTTGTGTGCCTTGACCCCATTTAACAGGACTGGTGCAAGTCTCTGCTCTTAGCTGACTGAATGGGAGTGATCTGAAAGGGTGCAATTGCTGCCATCGCAGGAGGGTACTCACAAAGGAATTCATTAAAAAGAGAGAGGAGGAACAAAGTGAAAATCAGCTTGGGGAGGGGCAGAAGAGATGATACAAGTAAAGAGATTCAGATTGGTCCTGGAGCTTTTATTCTTTCATGCTAGCTCCCAGATTAGTTTTCAAGGAGAGACTTCACTGACACACACAAAAACAAAAAACAAAAAACCAAACCCCCCCCGAAAAAAACAACAACAAAAACACCCCAAGTAGTTAATAGTCAGTATGGATGCAAACCACAAGTAGTGTGTTTACTAGTTTCCGTAATAAATCTAAAGCACAAATACCAAGTGTTGGATGATTTCTGGTCATTGACCAACTGTTCTTAAAAAAATAAATAAAACGACGACAATATGTCCATTAATCAGATCCCTGGAAAAGATTTGTAATTTAAATTTAAAAGTTTTTCTTCATCAAGGGATTTTGTCTGAAATCCTCTAGTTAATATACTGGTCATTTCAATATAGTGCCCTCTATTTAGTCGATTAAAGGAATACGTCTTATGACGGAACAATTAACAAATTTGATTTATGCTTATGTATGCTTATCTTTTCTTCTACATTTGTGTGGCTTGCTAGAGTCATACCTTGTTCTTGTTGGTTGTGTGTCCATGGCAAAGGTTTCCAACCAGCCGGATAAGGTGCGCTTTAAAACTGAGGGCGGGGTGTGGGCCCGCTTTGTCTGATGGTGTGAGAGAGAAATCCTGTGCTGCACTGAACACATTTTTACTGGCCTTCCCTAGAAAATGCACTTCCTTCAGGAGCTCTAATAAACACAAGATATTAAGACAGGGTGAACAATAGGTAGAAAATAGTATGAGGAAAGATCATTTTGTATTTATGTATGAGAAAGGGAAAAAAAAAAACACCTTAAATTCTATTGTATAAAGGTAATGAGGTTACATGTTTAAGTTGAAAAAGTATAATGGGTAAGCGCATACACTTTTATTTATGAAATCTAGTTCCAGCTTTAATAATATGCATAATAACCGAGTACCATTTTATTTTTGGTACACCGTACTTGTGATTATATGGGAATGTACCGGATGACAGAATTACTAAGCAAGGAAATAAAAATCCTAAGAGAAGGCAAATGCAGAGATAAATCATGTACTGTCATCTCCCGTGTCTCTAACTGTGGTACAATGTAGCGTATAGCTGTAATGGAGTGTGACCTGGTGGTGGAGTAAGTTCCCAGCAGTGGCATACAGAGAGACGACTGCTTTATGTGTTTTCTGAATGAGACAAACTGTCCAGAAATAGACTCTTTCCAGTCAGGGGCATTTGAATAACCACAGAATCTGACGAATAGCTTATTCAAAGGCTTTAAATCTAAAGTTGGATTTAATCTACGATTTGATTTTTGATATTGCAATTAATATAACAATTGAGAATGTATCTTAAGGTGTAAGAGGGTGTGCATTTTAAGCTTTCTGATCTAGCTGTACTATAAAACACAAATCCACATCCACACACACACGCAAACTGAGCAACATAAAGAATTCTTTGGTTTCCAGATTTGGGGTAACCCTTAAAGGGTTTACAGTGTTTGACTTTCCTTTACATGTACAGATTAACTTGAGACAGTCTGATATTTTCAACCATACTTGAATTTGTGAAAACAAAAGTTAAGAGTTATGTAGTGCAATACGTCAGAGACATACTGTTGTTGTCAGATGTTTACATACACTTAAATACATGAATGTCATGGCACTATCAGTATAACTTCAGTGAAAGTTATTAGGTGTAGCTGCTTTCCCAAGGTCTGAAAGAAGATTCCCACCTTCGCCTTACAGGAAATTCATTCGGATGAAGTGTAAGTAAATGTAAGTAAAAACCACCTGATGATGAAAACAAACATATGTTCATGAATAACAGGAGAGTTTGGAAGGCTTGCCTTTGATTTCACCTTAAGTTTGCAGATGACAATATGAACAGAGAAAAAGCCATCTGGCCCCAATGACCAGAGGTATGTTTTAAGAGTAAAGGTGAGGCATTCAACCCTATCGTCACTGTACCAACCGTCTAGCATGATGGTGGTAGCATCATGGTCTGGGGCTGCTTTTCTAGTAGTGCATCTGGTGCATTGCACAAAGTGGATGGAATAATGACGAGGATTACCTCAGAATTCTTCAGCATAACCTCAAACCACAAGAAACTTGGACACAATTGGGCCCAACAGGGCAGTGACCTCAAATACACATCAAAGCTGGTTGTAGAATGGATAAAACAGGCTACCATTTATCTTTTGGAATGGTGTTCCATTCCGTCCTTACCTCAACCCTCAAAAATATGTGGACTGTGCTTAAGTCAGATTTGTGCTAAGAAGCCAAACATTTTATTTGAACTCTCTCAAGAAGAGCAGAGAACTATTCAAGCAAAATTCTGCCAGAAGCTTGTTGATAGTTACCAAAAGCTTATGGACACGACAAAATTTGCTACTGACATTAAACCAAATATTAGGATTGCTGTATCTTTATATTTGACCGTTTGTATAATTGTGACCCTGAGCTAAATTTAGAAATTATAAGTAAAACTGTGCAGCAAATTTTGTCCCCCCATTAAACATGCATGACATACAATCATTCTGCTTCTGAAAAATAATAGTTCAAAGAGACCACTAGCAGGATAAGATTGCCATGACTTTCATGTTCATGTTGACCACAACTATATAAGCATGTGTTCTGGCATAAAAAGTTTTCATATGATGACATTTTAGTTATAAAAATTGGAGACGTTCCTGATCTGATATGTTTCTCTTGACATAACTCTTCTTTTCAAGCAACCCGAAAAGCAAAAACAGAATACTGCATTTAAAGACCTCAAATTCTGACTGCAGAGAAGGACAATCACAGACATTTTTTTTTTCAATGGACAGCAAGGCTTAAATTGATAAGGCTTATATCTAATGCAGGGGCTGGTGGTGTAGTGGTTAAAGTACTGGGCTCTTGACTGGGAGGTTGTGGGTTTGAATTCCCATAAGATCCCTGTCGTGCTAAGACCCCTGGGCAAGGTCTTAACCACGTGTGCCTCTGTCCACCCAGCAGTATAAATGGGTACCTAGTAAAAAATACTGGGAGGGTAACCTGCGATGAACTAGCATCTCATCCAGGAAGTGTTAGAAGTGAAAACATAAAAGTTGTTTCATGCTACAGAAACTGGGATAAGCTCCGGCTCTAATGAGCCAATACTGACAATGAAATGCAGGCGCAGAGTTCAGGCTGTACACTGGACAAAGTCTCCATATCAGATTGATGCCAGAGACAGATGTGCGCTATAAATAGTTTAATAACAATCAGGGACAACAAATCTAAAAATGTTAATTAAACTCGGTCCGGAACAGGCAGAAGAATCAGGTGAGTTTGCTTTGAGAACAAATCTGGTATGTCGTGTCTGATAGTTAGCCCTTTCTGTGTAGGTTTATTAACCGATTAAAAAAAAAAAAAAAAAAAAAAAGAACACAGTCCATGTATATCTGATTATTTTATTTCTGTGTCAGAAACAGAAATTTTTGTTGAAATCACAAATACAATATAGAAAACAATGAAATTGCTTATTTTCCTCCTTTGTAAGTCAAAAATAAATCTGTAAATATAAAAAAAAAAAAAAAAAAAAAAAAAAAAAAAAAAAAAAAAAAAAAAAAAGAATCTGAAGCCTCAGCTGTTACATGCATGATTCACTGAGCAGCTCCGATTTAAATCTGGGTGAGCAGCACAAATTTCAATTTATGCAAGAGAGGCTTCCAGTGCAATCCAAAAATCACATGTAGTGGACCATTTTTGTGCTAGAAGGTAATGCCATCTTTTCCTGCCACCTACACTACAAGTATATATCAGACCAGTGGGAACACTGCTCATTTTCTCACTCCATGGTGTTTCTGTTGTTGTGCCAACCATCCATGGTGCAATCAAGAGAAAACCTTAATAAATGATTGGGTTTCACATCACTGGTATCCACTCCATTATCAAGGGATATGATAGGCTGTTTATGAACCACGGACTATTTTCATACGTTTGACCCTCCAGGTGATTTGTAGTCACTGTATTTATGGGAAACTACCTAACATTCTATCGAACAATTTTTAAAAATTCCTTTTGGTGAAGTGTCCATCAATTATACACACCCCTATTGTTTTATCTCCCAGGTCTAACCTGGGGTTCAACTTTGCGCAACCTTGTGAGCTCCTGTGTCCTTGGTTGACAGACAAACTCGATCTTTTGTGTTGTATTGTGGTATGTCTCCTTTGTGAGAATCCATGAGAAACTGCTTGGTTCTCTCAATTGCATGCCCCAGAAGCTGGTGGGTGCGTTCCCATACCTGTTAAAATACCCTTTAAGTGACAGGAGAACAAAGGTGTGACCACTAAGGCATGAGTCGTCATGAGGGTGCGACCACTAAGGCATGAGTCGTCATGAGGGTGCGACCACTAAGGAATGAGTCGTCATGATTGTGCTTTGGCAAAATTTCATGTGATGACATTAATAAAGCAAGAGGAGGCAGGATAGGTTTTGATTGATGGTCACAGGTCTCAGGTTACATATCAGACAGGAAGTCAGCTTTGAGATTTGCCAAATTTCTCTAAGATTAACACCACGTTAGGCATGTTTTGCATTCAGACAGGGAAGGCAGTGTGTTGTGATTTAGCACTTTCTAGTGAGAAAGTTTTGAGTCTGAAAGGGATATGACAAGGCTAAATAGATGCAATTATACAGCATAATGCAAAAAAAATTAACTCTAATTTATCTATCATATTACAGAGTTGGATAAAGTTCTATTTGCTGTTCTGATGCAGGAGACGTTTCTGGTAGGGTAATTATAAAACTTTTTTGTCTTTGTACTAAAGTTGATCCTGTGAATGGAATTCTTTAGTGAGATGGCTACTAAGTGTAATCTTAAAGTTTCATCGCAGTCTCTCGAGAAAGGATACAAAAAAAAACAACCAGCATTGGAATGTGGCTATTTTGCGCAGTGTCCGTGTATTGTGTAGGTATTGTGAAAAGCTTGGCATCTGCAGACGTTAGACCAAAAGCAAGAGAGCGAGACACAAAAACGAGAGCCTGACAGTAATTTCCAGACTATAAAAACACTCTTCTCATCATCAGAATGTAATGAAACGGAGTCAGTTTTTAGAACAAGTGTTAATAAGTGTTAATAAATATCCACCTACCTTAAATCAATATCCATATACTGGAACATTCCCTGTTCGTAGTCCTTTTATTCAGTGAAATGTATGATTATGGAAGCAGCCCAGTACTGCAAGCTGTGTACAAGTGCCGGATGTAAACAAAAGCATTCATGGCACTAGTACTGGTATATGATGGCCACAGGGCGAGAGCTGTCATCGGACACTGAGGTACAAAACTTGTGAAGATCGCTGTCCTTGACCGACCTGGTGTCTGTATCACTACCTACCATCAAGCTTGCTAACAGAGTCTGTGTACTCGCCCAAACATTTGTTCAAATTCGGCTCTTCCCAGTCTCGAAAGTCGGGGTTATGTTTCATTTTGAACTGGTACAGTATATTATCTTCATACTGGTCCAAGTTTTGACAGATACAAAAACATGCAAAGTCTAAGCTAGAACCTTCATGCACAGGCAAAAAATTACAATGAGACTGAAAGCCAGTTTTAGCCATATTCGGAATGTACATGTTCACCCTAACACATCGCATTAGTGATATGAAGTACAAGTACAATTATTTCAATCAGGGTTTACCAAACTGGTCCTGGAGGACCCCCTTCCCTGCACATTTCAGTGTTTTCCGTGTTCCCAACACTCCTGATTAGCTGATTAATAGCTCTTTATGACTTGCAATGGGTGTGACAGGACAGAGAAAGCACTAGGACCGGGTTTGCAAATCGCTGATTTAAAGCATGCTAACCAGCAAACATACAGTACATTTCGTCTGCATTTTCAAATAAAATGTGAAAACCTAACATTAAATTTGGCTGGCTGTTTGCTCTTAAAATCAATTTTAACATTTGTGCAGTTTGTGTGTGTGTTTTTTTTTTTTTTTTTTTAAGATGTCATTTAAGCCAAATGTTGCTAATATTTAAATACCAAACCCAGTAAGCTCATGGACCACAACGTATTTACCAAGTGCTGTCTGGAGAAGGTCTGGGTGATCTTGCAGTGCTGTAAATTTTCTCTGTCCAGAAGTCATGTCACAGAGAATATCCAGAAGCCTGATCACTGCCAAAGCCTTATTCACAGAAACCAATAGAGATATCAGTCAACTCTTTAGTAATTTCAATCCAGATCTGTATCATCATAGGATGAAGCTTGAGGAGATAATAACCTGGTCATCAGCTGACGAGGCAGCGCTGAGAGCGAGAACTGCTCTGCAGCTCTGCTGGAAGGACAATGCGAAGAACTGAGCGGTTCTCAGAGGAATTACACAGTCTTCCTCTTTAACTTCTCCAAGATGGGCTAAAACAAGCTCCAGTAACATTAGCCTTTTCAAAAGCAAGTGAGAATACATTGTAAGGACACTGGAGATGTTATAACATGTAATAATACAATGTCTGACTAATTCACAACAGGTTCCTAAGTACCATAATCAGTTTAGACTGGAGAGTACCCCAAAGCATTTCACAAAAGCCTACTGGCTCTTTATGCCCAGGGAGGTGAGCTATCCTACACTGTTTCATCAGGAGACAATATCAGTTCATATCTAACAAACATTCAATCATATAAGCAATCCAGTTGTCCTATAACATAGCTAGCAAGCAAAGGCAGCATGACAAGGAGGAACTGCATGTGTAACAGTATAAAAGGAAATTAATCATGATGTGGTCAGTCTCTGAGATGGTCTTTAAAATGGCAGCTACTATAATGGTTCTGTACCTTTCATGATCATTCATTTCTGCATACATCTTCTCAGTGAGCTCAGAGGACTTGAAGAAATGCTGTGTAACAATCAATACTCTGCAAAACCCAAACCACACTTATTTTGTCACAATTATACACTTCCATTTTTCTGCATAACAGCTGAGCCTACAGAATGGTAAACAGATCTGATAAGTACTACACACGTCCAGTCGTTGTCAGGCAGCGTCACACACAGGTCAATGATCTTTAGTGTCATTTTCAGCTTGACCGGATCCACAGCCAGCTGCTCTGTCTTCTGTGTATTCAGACAGGTGTGTATGACCATGCATGTATACGCCACAGCCTTCTCATCATTCAGTTCCAAAAGATCCCTTAAAGACAACAGAAATTCTGATTCAGAAGTATTCTTGGCACAATATGTATGGAACTAGTCTCACTATTAAGGGAACCTGGATAATGAAAAATGCAGGATTGGTTTTTTTTGTGATGTAAATTCGCTTACAAAAACATGTGCGGAAAACCACAGGCCCAAATGTCATCTTTGCATAGTTGGTTCTCAACTGCGGCATTGCCGAGAAACTGAATTCCACATCGAAGTGCTGCCAAAACAAGACATTGGATCTGCTGCAATGTCAAACTACAATACAACAGTCCCTCAGAAATGCAAATGTACAGTACAGAGATGTCACATGATCATACAGCACTGTGTTGAATAAGTCAGGACCATTATAAATAAAGCTTGGTTTTAAATCTCACTGCGCACATTAAAAGGACTTACCCTCGAGACGTTGATCAGAAGCTCCTGATGAAAGCTTCAGCAACTTTCCTAGAATCCCCAGTGTCACCTGGATACAACCTTGATCCCTAGTGGGGAAATGGTTAAAATGTGACACTTCTTTGGTTAGATATTTCAAAAGCAGACTGATAGCTTGTGGGAAATGGCTGGATAATATACTTATCGGTCACGTTATTAGGAACACCTATACACCCGCTCATTTATGCAGTTATCCAATCATGTGGCTGCAGCACAATGCGTAAATGAAAAGCATCCCAGAACACAATCCTCAAGGTGGATGGGCTACAACAGCAGAAGACCACATTGAATCGCACATCTTTTGAGTTTCAGTGAGTCTGTTCCCATGATAGCTTCAGAATCATGTTCCTGGCTGAAGGCAGTGAAACCTGATGTGGTCTTCTGCTGTCGTAGCCCATCCATCTCAAGAGTTGATGTATCGGGCAATATGAGATGCTTTTCTGCTTCCCCCGGTTGAAAAGTGTGCTTATTTGAGTTACTGTTGACTTCATGTCATCACACCAGTCGGGTGGTTCTCCTCTGATCTCTTTCACTAACACGGTGTTTCAGTCCGCAAAACCTCTGCATGCTGGATGTTTGTGGTTTTTCCTTTCATACTGGATGAACTGTAAAGAATGCTTTATCTCTGTAAATCCCAGAAAATCAAGCCCATTTTATAACCAAACATTTTTTTTTCCCCATTCTGATGTCTGACTGTATGTTTGACAATACTGCTAACTACCTGGGTCTGTGTGAATCAAAGTCCCACCTCCCAGAAGAATGTCAGTAGGTGTATTGGCTATGCATAGTTGCTGCTAGATGTGTTTGAAAGTGTAGAAGAAAAATGAATGAATGGCACCCGCTGTGCCAAAGTTCCATGTAGGATTAAGACAAAAATCAGTCATAGCTGTGTACAGTCATGTAAAATATTACTATGCAAAGTTGCAATTTACCATTACTGTCTGACTGATAACTATCTGTAAGAGTAATGCTGCTAGAAACAGAGAAAAACAAGAACCCAGAAATAAACCTGGAAACAAATTCAATTATATACTCACATGATGACAGCCATATGCAACAACGACAACACAGTAATATACAACAACTTAATAACAAAACACAACATGAAAAAGAAATACCAGCTGGCACAAACTTGAACGTGTAATGAAAAAAAGGAACAAGGCTCAAAAGATATGTTAAAGTATCCTTAAATATCTAGTATTTACAGTGACACCGGTGGTCCTTTATCAGTCTTTTAGCATTAGGGTCGCCAAATTCTCAGAATTTTCAAAACTGGAAACGTTCCATGGAAATTAACAGGAATATAAGGGAATTAACATGACTAAACTGTAAATTTGCAAAATTGCAAGTTAGTATATAGCAAAGAACTTCATTCAATTATCTTCTTCCGCTTGATCTGGGGTCTGGTCGTGGGGGCAGCAGCCTAAGCAGTGAGGTCCAGATCTCTGGTAACCCGCGTCCAGGCAAGAGTGCTTGAGTATGAGTACTTTCACTCATAGGGGTCTTCTGAACCGCACTTAGTCTGGACCTTCACCTAGAACTGTTTGCCTTGGGTGACCCTAGCAGGAGCATAATGCCCCCAACAACATAGCTCTCAGGATCATCAAGGAACTTCAGTGTAGAAAAATCCTGCAGCATAATCTTGGTTCAAACAACCAGATATAATGTGTAATCATGCTGAATTATGTCAGACAGCTGCACTGTGCATTAATAAATAAATAAATAAACAAATAAATAAATCAGTCAAATTTGTCACTTTTTAATTATCATTTGTATGAAAAAATGTTTGCATATGTCTTCTTATAACAAAACAAAACATTTATATTTATGTCTGTATATGATCAATTTGTATTAATTACCCCACTTTCTTAGATAGTAATGTTATTTCCCATATATTCTCATTAATTTACAGGTAAATTTCCATTTTCAACCGGAAAATTTCCAATATTCCCCAGCTGAAGTTCTGTAGGAAAAGATTCTGGAAATTTAGCAAATTACAACATTAAATGTTCACAGTAACGATCAAATTATGACTACAGCTAACACAAAGAGTGCCTTAGTGAACAGTGTTGAGGTTTGCAGAAGTGTAAATAAGACTGATCAAATATCCAATACAATGAACTAGGTAAGGTAAGGTAAGTCTGTTGGGCTTTTACACCCGAGCCTAGTGGCTCATCAGGCCGGTGCTTATCCCCGGTTTCTGTAGAGTGAAGCGATTAGGAGTTCAACTCCTCCTGGATGGGACGCTAGACCATCGCAGGTTACCTTCCCAGTATTAATATTGGTACCCATTTATTAATTGTGGTTAAGACCTTGCCCAGGGGTCTTAGGATAGTGGGAGTCCAACAGGGATTCGAACCAGTGATCTCTCGATCGTGAGCCCGGCACCCTAACCGCTACGCCAGGGCACGGAGAGAACATGCAAAATCCACACAAGCGGAAACGCCCAAGTATGAGAATCAAAGCCAAGCCTTCTTGCTGTGAGGCGGACGTGCTAACCACTGCTCTACCGTGCAGCCCATGATGATGATGAAGAGGACAGTGAGGGTGATGAAGATGACCCTGAAGATGACAGAGATGAAGATGACAGTGAGGATGATGAAGAGGACAGTGAGGATGATGAATAGGACAGTGAGGATGATGAAGATGACCCTGAATAGGACAGTGAGGATGATGAAGAGGACAGTGAGGATGATGAAGAGGACCCTGAAGAGGACAGTGAGAATGATGAAGAGGACAGTGAGGATGATGAAGAGGACAGTGAGGATGATGAAGAGGACAGTGAGGATGATGAAGATGACCCTGAAGATGACAGAGACGATGATGAAGAGGACAGTGAGGATGATGAAGAGGACCCTGAAGAGGACACTAAGGATGATGAAGAGAACAGTGAGGATGATGAAGAGGACAGTGAGGATGATGAAGATCTGAGGATGACAACAGTGATGATGAAGATGACAGAGAGGATGATGAAGAGGACAGTGAGGATGATGAAGATCTGAGGATGACAGCAGTGATGATGAAGAGTAATTCTAACAGGTCTGTTTTTTGTGATGTAAATAAGAAATGTTTAGAATATCAGTGGCTTTTCCACACAACAGGTTGTAAGTAAAAGAAGAAGAAGAATCAGTTTGGATTTTTTTTTCCCAGAATGCACTTTTTCTCGGAGATTTTGTGGCTGTTTTTATGTTTTTATTAAAGTACTTTTCCTTTTTTTCACTTGAAAATTGAACATAAAACCCATAAAGTCGCTGAATCAGTGCGTGTATTTTGGGATTCTCTCAACAAACCGACACAAAACAACCGCAGTAGCAACATCAACAACACCGAACACGTCGCTATAGCAACGTGCGAGTTACGGAAGCCCGCATGGGAGCGGCGTTTGGGGAAAAAATAAAACAGGAGCGCGTGCGCCGAAATGCTGATGAGGTCATCGACCCGCTGCGCGTGAGAGTGTCACTCAGTAACAACAATTTAAAACTCTCTCTCTGAGGCGCGCGCGAGCTCTGCTCTTGTTAGCTCTGTGAGTTTCTCTCCGCCATCATGAGTCTGGATAAAGCCGAGCTGTGTGACTCTTTACTCAGCTGGGTGAGTTACACAACTGTTCACCTCGAATCCACCAACACTCTTTCTCTCTGGAGTGTGAGTGAACTCATCCCTGCTTCCTTCGACTACCTGTTAACTGGGACGCGTTAGCATGCTAGCCGAGCTTCACCTAGTTAGCATCGGGTTTCAACCGTGTTTTAAAGTGTTTCTGATTCAAACACACCGGTTTAAACACTACATGGGTTCGTGAACGAGATTCTGAGCTGGTTCTGGTGCGTTACAGGAGTTTAAAAAAGGTGTAAACAGGGCTCTCTGTAGCTTTAGCAGCTTTAGCAGCTTTAGCAAACACTCCACCGTGGAACAGGTGCAAACTGGGCACTTCCGGTTTTAATGGACACGTCACAGTTCATAATAAACCACAGAAGAGGACTTGAGTTCCTTCAGCACCTGGAAGTGTTTTACAGAGGAAATTAAAATAAACTAAATAACAGCAGTGCTATAAAGAGGAAAACAGCATAAACAATAATATTACAATTAAATATTAGAAAATTAAAAGCAAATATCATTTAAAATATTATTATTGTGGGGCAGTGGTGGTGGCCCGGTGGTAGGGTGCTGGGTTACTGATCCCAGAGTCGGAGGTTCGAGCCCCACTATCACCGGGGTGTCACTGCTGTCCCCCCAGTGCAGCTAACTGGGTTATCAAATGCCAGCCCTGTCTCTCACTGTCTATGGTGAGAGGAATGTAAAAAAAACAGTGCTGATTTTCGTAAAGAGGAGGCTGCATCGCCATCAGCGTGTTTCTGCCCTGCGATGGCCTGGCGAGCTGTCCAGGGTGTACTCAGCCCTCACACAGAGTCGGCTGAGATGGGCACCAGCCTCCCCACGACCCTGATTAGGATCTGCTTGAATAAATAATATTATTGTAAAGTAATGTCCCTACTTAAATCTGAGACCACTGCTACGCCTCAGTCGACATAAAAGATTAAAATGCAGCCCAGGATTGATTAATGACTGCAGCTCCCACCTTCACGTCCAAAGTCTGATGTTAAACCGGACTGAAGGTGTTGTGAAATCCAGCAAAGGCCATCTGCATAAAACCTGCCACATCAGAAACACAACGCCGGTCCCTAGTCATCGTGAGTCAGACCTTATGTTCTGACCATCATGCCTGGCTGCGTCCTGATCATCATGCCCACCTGTGTCCCAATTGCTGCACCTACCTGAACCCTGACCATCACGCCGACCTGTGTCTTACTTTTTAATATTAACAATTCTGACCTCTTGTTTGTTTTTGTTTGGTTTTTTTCACTATTCACAGCTGCGGACGTTTCAGGTGCCTTCATGTACGAGCAAACAGGACCTCACCAGCGGAGTGGCCGTCGCTCACGTCCTGCACAGAATGTAAGACAGTAGTGGGGGTCTTTCTGGTTATCTAACCCTCTATTCAACATTAACCAAGCATGTATAGGAAGTCTTTGTAACAATCAGGGACCCAGCAACCCCTTCGTGTCCTCTGCTGCCTTCGCCTGTCAAGGAATTAGCTCAGTGAAATGAATCAGTCAGCATTAATAACAGACACCATGACACGGGTGTGCAGATAAGAAGAAACACACCCCGTACCACTTCAGTAAACACACCTGTGGCAAATCGTGCAAGAGTACACCATCATGATCACTGGCAACAAATCCTTTTTGGTAAGAAGAAAATACACAGTATGTTTTAGAGCTCTGGCGTACTGGTGTATCATCACTGATAGGCGCGCGTCCTCCAAACTGTTAGTTATCATCCAGACAGACAAAACAGGAAAAGGGGGAGGGGTTTAGCTTAGAGCTCGGAATGATCGGATATCATCGTTACGTTCTATCAGTCACCAAGATGTTTGTTACGGTCTCTTCAGGAACGTTCAGAGCTGCTCTGACATGCTATCACTACTGATGATGGATTCATCCTGAACGAGAACCTGAATATCGTAATATCCAGTTTCACAGTTCCTCACATGTGCGTGATAAGGCTGGACGATAGGATCATTTCATCAGTTTTATCGCGATATGACCAGTTGTAGTGTCGTATCGTGATTTAGCAGAAAATAAATTTCCTTCACAAATGAACCACATGAACACATCAGTGAGAGTCTGTATAATGTAGCATGATATGCAGAAATAATTTAATAAATATTAGGCCTGTTATGTTATTTGGGGGATGATAAGTGGGCAGTAGTAAGAGATAGCGGAGGAGAGACAGTTCACAGGTGGAAAAAAACAGGGTGCAGGCCCAGCAATGGAGCTCAAGTGTGCACAAGAGCATGCTAACGGTGAGCGCCCCCTGGTGTCTGTAAACAGTCCACCATCCTATCGTGTTTTTATCTCAATTTTTTTTGTATCACCATAAGATATTGTGATATCTAAAGTATCTTTATTGAAAAGATGTTTGGTACATATTGATACAATTTTTTAGCTTGTTTCGCCCGGCCCTAGCACACATGCAAGAACTAATCATAATAATTCCTGTAGATGGACTTGGTACGCTCTCGTTCATCAGAGCTTCATTAAAACAGGGGGGGTTGTAAGTTTTAACCCTCTGAAATCAACTCGATCATACAACACTCCAAAACACTGAACACGTGACCTGACGTGAACAGGACCTTGTTTATAAACACATGTCCTAGGTATTAACAGGAGATTTTAGAATGAGATTGTGATTCTGTTCACCAGTCTGTGTTCTCTCCATGCTCCAGAGACCCGGTGTGGTTTAATGAGACGTGGCTCGGGAGAATAAAGGAGGACTCCGGAGATAACTGGAGGATTAAGGTAATTACACTCACAACCGCGACTAGCTCTCTAAATACAACAGAGAAGGACACACGCATTACCCTGGTACACGTAAATATACAGGATATACTGCGCTATTAATTATATATATTATATATATCTGTGTGTGTGTGTGTGTGTTTCAGGTCAGTAACCTAAAGAAGATCCTGCAGAGCATGCTGGAATATTACCATGATGTGAGTACAGCGACCAACACCAGTGTTTATATGCTTTCATTGGCAAGCCGGATAAATGATACCCAACCCCTGAATATAACCTCTCTCTCTGTCTCTCGCTCTCTGTCTCTCGCTCTCTGTCTCTCGCTCTCTGTCTCTCGCTCTCTGTCTCTCGCTCTCTGTCTCTCGCTCTCTG
>JAQMYF010000022.1:42661208-42677645 GCA_030014195.1 Neosilurus mollespiculum | reverse complement strand
TCTCTGTCTCTTTCTGTCTCTCTCTCTCTCTGTCTCTGTCTCTGACTCTTTCTGTCTCTCTCTCTCTCTCTCTCTCTGTCTCTGTCTCTTTCTGTCTCTCTCTCTCTCTGTCTCTGTCTCTGACTCTTTCTGTCTCTCTCTCTCTCTCTCTCTCTCTCTCTCTCTCTCTCTCAGTATCTGACTCTTCCTCAGAACGCAGTGAGCCGCTATGCCTACGTTTTGGGGTCGGGAGTGAACGGTAGCACCCTCTCTCTGTGTCAGCGCTATTATAAGAAAGGCCGCATCGACCCCGTCAACGATACCTTCAACATCGACCCGCACATCATCACCGGTAAACCTCCTGCCCCTCACTTCCTCTCACACTGTGTGTGTGTGTGTGTGTGTGTGTGTGTGTGTTCGAGAGAAATCACAGTCCTACTTCTACTCTTTAAATTAGTTTTGTTAATTAAATAAAGTCTCTTTCTCTCTCTCTCTCAATCTCTCTCTTTCTCTCTCTCTCTCTCTCTCTCTCTCACTCTCTCTCTCTCTCTCTCTCTCTCTCTCTCTCTCTCTCTTCCAGACTGTATAGGTGTCGATCCTCCCTCAGACCCGTCCGCTCCTCTCCCTGAACACTACAAGAACTTCACCCTCAAATTCCACAAGTAAAATAGTCTCAGACGAGTGTTCGCGCGCGCGCGTGTGTGTGTGTGTGTGTGTGTGTGATTTAAATAAAGTGTTAAACACTGATGGAGTGGTGTGTGAGGGGGGCGGAGTTACTGGTTCTGGTTACTAGTAGTGGTTAGCTCGTTAGCATGTCAGCCTTTCAGCAGGAAGGTCTTGGGTTCAAGTCTTACCACACTGTGACCTCACCTTAACCGGACCTGCGAATTACCACACTGTGACCAATCAGAATTATGTATGAAACATCACCGTGATTTATACCCAGCGTTGTTGTCTTTGTCTCTCGGTGCTTTGCTTTTCCTGTAGGCTGATCAACGTGACCATCGAGTTCAAACTAAAGGCCATAAATATCCAGACCATCATCAACAACAAGCTTCCCGACTGCTACACCTTCTCCGTCACGGTAAGCCCCGACTCCACAAACACCCACCGTCCTGAAAATCTGAGCTCCGAGGGAGATGTGTGTCTGTGAAGAACCTTGATGTTTAGTTTCAGAACACATTGAGGTATTTGAGTGAAAGACAGGAACACCTGTAGAATTGGGTTCTGTCCATCCGTACAAGTTGTTAGCGCGGTAACTTTGGAAGGAAATGACATAGGATCACCAAATTTGGTGTATGCGTCCCCCTCAGGGGCGAATAGGGTGGGATTGTATATGGGTCACCTTGACCTTGTTTTGAGGTCACAAGGTCACTTTTTTGGTATTCGACTTCTCAAGGCTTGTTAGTGAAAGGAAATGGCCTTGGATGGGATCTCCTCAGGGTGGTCTCGGTTGGGATAGTATATGGGTGCCATTAACCTCAAATGGTTCTGCCGGCGGGAGCGTCTGGACCCCGTGATCTATTTTTTCAGTTGCAAGATACGAGCAAGTATATCCATGGAAAATTCCCAGGAGTGTGGACAAGAAATGTGTTCATGATAATCCATTTATTTACTTCCACTTCACCGCTTTAAAGCTAACTTCGACCGTTTCATATTAACGACCTGACAGAATGAGCACGCTGGTAAAGGAGGCCGTGTCTGCCGTAGCTGAAACGATGCAGTGGCCGAGTTGCGTTGCTGGAATTTTAATGCAAATTCCTCATTTTGTCAGTTATCTGTAAGATTTAGCCTTTTATGGAGCTCTGTGGGCGTGGCTAAACCTCGACGCTGTAAATATGCATGGCAGTTTGTACATCTGATTGGAGATTATTAGTGTAGACACACATGAATATGCAGAATTTCAGTGTGTGATGAATAAATGATCATGGAAATGAAACGGAGTCGCGATGATGCGCTCCGGCGAGGATTTCAGGAGGAGGGAGTTACTTTGTAAATTAAACGAAAATGAAAAAATAAAAGTGATGTAAAGTAAAACGGTTGGTGTAAATGAATACGGGATCCCCTGAACTCGTTAATATGTACTATAATTAATTTTATTATTGTTTTTCATTCCGGAGTCTGAACACAAAACCAACTCCACCTCAAAGTATTAAATCTCTGAACATTTCAAATTCCAGTGACAGTATCAATTACTTAATAAATTATTTCCGGGTTTCCACTCGTACACCTGCAGGTCTGGGTACCTGTCTGACTGGTGTGTGTGTGTGTGTGTGTGTGTGTTTTCTCAGATCCTCTTTGATAACAGAGCCCACAGTGGGAAAGTAAAGATCAGTCTGCGTAACCAGGCCGTCATCAGAGAGTGCAGGGACCCCAGTGTGTCCGGACATCGTAAGATTAAACGCTAACACACACTCACACACTCACTTTGTTCTGTGTCTAAAAACACACGTTGTTTCCATAAATCCTGGAAAAACAACAATCATGCAAGCTCCAGTGTTGAAAGTGGATGTAATGAAACTCAGCCATTTTTAAATGTAACATAAGATTGTGATCATGTTGGGGTTGTTTTTTTTTTTTTTTTTTTCTGGCATCATGAAATTTAGATCAGAGCATCATGAACAGTCTCAACCGATGGGGGCGTGTCGCCACAGATGAAAGGAAATCCTTCCAAACTCTAATGTTACACCTGAAAATATGTAGATTTTTATTAGCCGGTGGTTTTTACTTACTTTTTTGAAGCTGCAATCTGCTTAAATGTGTTCAGTAGTGTGCATTAGCGTTTGAAAAGGCACAATATCGCGAGAATAGGACGTGGACGCATCAGTTCCAATAAGGCAGGATGACGGCAATAATAACAGTATACAGGTATTAAACTAACAAATCAGATATAAACTAATGAACTTCTGTATAAAATAAATCCAGCCACGTAACAATTTTACCTTCACCAGGTAGTTATGTTTTCACCAGTGGAGGTTTGATTGTGTTTTTTTTAGGGCCACAAGTAACAAAAATACCCCAAAAACCCTACATCCAAAAAAATGCCTGTTTTATAGTATGCACCAGAATATTCATCAGGTGGCCACTAGGGGGAGACATTTCATTATAACTAAGCTGAGTTATAATAATTCAACTCTGCCCGGCGGAGGTGCCGTGCTCTTTATGAACGCCCCTCTAGGTTTAGTTGTCTTGCTCTCTTTACTTCTTCCTAACTCTTACAGATGTTCGTGAAAGATGTTCCTTACGGCGATCTCAGCAAAAGAATGGGTCTCTGAGATACAGAACAAATATTTCTAGTTGTTTATCTTCCTTTTCTTTTTCTTTCTTTCGTCTGTCTCTCTGTGCATCACTTAGAAGAGAATTACTCGCGGGTGGCGTTAGACGTGTTGGTGGTGGTAGTGTGTGTCCTGTCTCTGACGCTGTGTGGACGATCCATACTGCGAGGGATCATCCTGCAAAATGTACGTGTGGGGATTGATGGCTAAAGGGAATGGAGGAGTGGGTGGAGGGATGACATGGTGGATGAAGAGATGGATGGTGAGCCGGGGGTGGGGTTATGGGGCAGTGGAGGTAGGTGGAGCGATTGCTAAGGAAAAGTAAGGGGGAGATGGAAGAACACATACGGAATGGATTTTTGGATGGAGGGAACGGTGGAGGACTGGATGAATGGATGCGTGTGTGTGTGTGTGTGTGTAGGAGTTTGTGTGCTTCTTCAGGCAGTCTCTGGCCCGGAGAGTATGTTGGGGAGATCGACTGGAGTTCATTAACGGCTGGTATTTACTCCTCATTATCAGTGACATTCTCTCCATAATCGCCTCCTTCATCAAGACTGGAATTGAGACCAAGGTACACACACACACACACACACACACACACACACACACACAGTGATAGTAACAGTTATAATGCTTAAAAGTAACAGTATTAAGTAACAGTGACACATAGTGTGCAAACCTGGAACTGCAGCTAACATTATATATTTATTTATTATTTAAATTAAAGATCGCAGCGTCTTGTTGTCATTTCATGTTACATTAGCCACAGACAGACAATCTGTGTGTGTGTGTGTGTGTGTGTGTGTGTGTGTGTGTGTGTGTTTTAATGTGGTGTAGAAATAAAAATAAAGATTGCATAATGAAATGAACTGTGTGTTTAATGTAGTGTGGAATCCTCTCCTTTTATCATCTCTGTGTGTGTGTGTGTGTGTGTGTGTGTGTGTGTGTGCACGCGTGCACGTGTGTGTTACTGTAGACTCTAGCGTCCTATGACGTGTGTGGGATCCTAATGGGCACGTCCACGTTGCTGGTGTGGGTGGGAGTGATCCGTTACCTCAGCTTCTTCCAAAAGTACAACGTAAGGTTCAGAAACGTACACGTTAATCTGGTGCAGACACTCTGGTGTAGACACTAATAACACAAGAAGGTGTGTGTGTGTGTGTGTGTGTGTGTGTGTGCGTGTGTGCGCGCGTGTGTGCGTGTAGATCCTGATTGTGACTCTGAGGGCTGCGTTTCCAAACGTCATTCGTTTTTGCTGCTGCGCTGCTGCCATCTACATGGGCTACTGCTTCTGTGGCTGGATTGTACTGGGACCCTACCACGCTAAAGTAACACACACACACACACACGCAATCGCGCGCACACACACGCACACACACACACACACACAGCGCGCTCGGGAAAGAACTATCTGTAGTGTATGAATCTGCTGTGAGGTGTTGTACTGATTTCACACTTCTTTCCTCTCCTTGTGTGTGCGTGTGTGTGTGTGTGTGTGTGTGTACTTGTGTGTGTGTTCCAGTTCCGTTCCCTGTCCACGGTGTCCGAGTGTCTGTTTTCTCTGATAAACGGGGACGACATGTTTGCGACGTTCTCGGAGGTGGAGCGCAGCAACACGTTGGTGTGGCTGTTCAGTCAGCTCTACCTCTACACCTTCATCTCACTCTTCATCTACATGGTGCTGTCGCTCTTCATCGCCCTCATCACCGGAGCCTACGACACCATCACCGTGAGTCAGGCAGTGAATAAATGACTGAGATAGTGAGTGCGGCAGCGAGATAGTGAGATAGTGAGTGAGGGGTCACACAGTCGTTAGCTGGGCTCATCTCCACCTGTGCACTGTTTATTGTACGGTTTAGTGAAAGCATCCATTTTATTGTGGTTCTGTATGTGTTTCCATAGCAACAAGCCCAGGAGCCTCCTCAGGTGTCAGACCTGCACATGTTCATCGCTCAATGCATGGACACGCCCACCTCAGGAAAGTTCCAGAACCCAGAATCACCAGAGTCCTGCTCACTGTTCTGCTGCTTTAAGTAGACAGGAGAGAAAGTGTGTGTGTGTGTGTGTGTGTGTGTGTGTGTGTTTGTGTGTGTTTGTGTGTGTGTTATTTTCCGTTTGTAAATATTTGGCTGTCGTTCTTATAGAAGTTTATTTACAGCTAATGTTTGGCGTGTCACGTCTCTGAGTCAAAAAAAGGTGGAGCTTAAGTTTATCAGCCAATCACAGATGTGCTGATGACATCAGCTTTCTAATCGACTTCACGTCAGCTTTCTCGAGGACTTGTTTGTATATATTTGGCTGTCCGTCGTTTTCAATGTGATACGTGGTTGCTGTTTAGCGTGCTAGCGATCTGGTTCCTGTAATAAACGTTCGATTCATCTCGAGAGTCAATTTTTACATTAACAAACTTTTAAACTATTTAACTGGTTAGTTTTGTGTTTAGATCGCTGGCTAGTTTAGCTACTGCTGCCTGACGGTAAAATCATAAAATTTAAACCAGTATTTTAGGATCAGCAGTAATTAAATGTTAGCTGTAAAACAGGGGCACATTTTTTAATAGAAAGTCACGTGAGTTGTTGACCATCCTGACTAATTAACCTCTTTCCACTGTTACGGTGTTGAGAACTACCAGTTCTGTTCTCCTGGCGGTGACCACATGAACACGCTCTAATTCAAAATGCTATTTAAGCCCCGCCCCTTTTGACTCAGGGACACTCCTTATTGGGTACAGATTGTTGGTTTGTAGAAGTTAGAGCAAGTATACACGACACACAGACATAATTTTAGCAACTTTTCAAGATGTTAATGAATTTTTTTATCACGTTTTTTATCACGTTTACTATTTAATTCGAGGTGTTTTATTGCATAAGTCATTTGTTTAACTGCAGTCATTGTAGGGATGTAATTAACTATGAATATGTTGTTTAGGATAAACAGATCAAGTGTTACAGACAGATACTAGAGGTGCACTCAGAGCGTAAGGTGCCTCCACCATGCATACGGATAACGTAGTGAATATTCCTTCGTACTCGTGATATGTTGTATAGCATGTAGATGTGCCTGAATTAGCAAAAATTCTCTTTTGACCTTTTAAGGTCACTCAAGGTCAAAGATAATTGTCTCATTTGAAAGTCCATATATGGCTTCCTATTAGCGTTCTATAGTAACGACATGTTTATCAACACTCACGTCGTTATAATTATCTCCGAAGTTTTGTGACCTTGCTCTGACCTTGACCTTTGACCTTGGCATTCCAAAATCAAATCAATTTTGGGAGTCAGGCAGGGTAGTGTCCCCACCAAGTTTGGGGAAAATCCGTTCATGGGTGTGGTCAGGATTTTGTTCACAAACAAACTGACGGACTTACAAACGCCAAAACTCCATCGTGAGCGGTGGTAGTGACTGGGAGAAGAACTGTGGTTTTTAAAGGCTTGGGTGAGATTAGGGATGTGTATCATGACAGGGGTTGTGTATGACACAACAAAAAAGTTGACACTATGAGTGAGTGGTTAGATATAACACCCCCGCCCCCCTTGGACTCTGAAGTTTAGGCTACGGCTGTGTTTATTTTGGAAATTCAAGCCACATCAATTCACTACAAATGTACAAAGAAAATTGTGTGGGTGGGATTTAAAAACAGCCCCGCCCATATCTCGATTTGATAGCTGAGGGTGAGAAATCTGCGTCCCAATATTTATGACATGGTGCATGAAACACCAGTGAAACACATCACCCGAGAATTTATTTCATCCGCGGCAGACGAAACACTCATTCACACGTCCTTATTTCCTAATAGGGTCAGCCAACTCCGGGTGAAGGCAGGGTTACACCCTGAACAGCTCGCCAAACCAGTGTCCAGTACTGGCTTACACACACACACACACACTCACACACTTAATATTGAGCATCACACAGAAATCTCTGGTAGCCTTATTCACAGCTGGCCCACCACTCTGTTCATTCTTGTCTTTCATTTCAAGCCTGCGGCGAGAGTGTGTGTGTGTGTGTGTGTGTGTGTCAGAGAGAGAGAGAGAGAGGAGGAGGAGGAGGAGGGTAGCCTGCAGCTTCACCAGGGCATCAATATTTATATGCGGGAACCGAGCGTGTGTTTAATGGAGCCACAGTCGGAGTCTGGCACCGCTGGCCTTTTCATCCACACCGTCCCTGCCGAGAGGGAGAAAGAGAGAGAAAGACAGGGAGTGACTCCGTCCGGGGGAGGTTATTATCCACGGTTTCTTTCTCTCTCTTTCTTTCTCTCTCTCTCTCGCTTGCCTGTGCTTGTGGTTGTGTTTCTCCGATGCTGCAGAGCATGAAGTCAGAGTCGGCCTTTAAGATTTACAGTGCGTCAGCTCGGCTTAATGTACTGGATTAAATTCAAAAAGTACATTAAAGGAGATTAATGAAAAGGACGTGTTGTGTAAAGGAGCTGGAGAACCGCAGCAATGCAGGGCTTAGTCATCTTTCCTGCGTCTTTAATCATGCCCCACTCGACTCATCGGCTAACGATCAAATGTTTTTCCATCAGCAGACAAATTAAATTAAATTTTTTATTTATTTATTTTTTTAAATCCGACAGAATTAAATTTACATGATGTTCCTTTAACGTTTATGCCTTTATTTTGGAATTCAGGCTAACAAATAAATGAAAATGACCACCGCTGCATGTCTAGTTCTGCATGCACCGGCCTCAGAAAGCAAACTTGTTTCAGGATCCACATCAGTAGAATGAAAGAAAAGCACCAAGAGAGCGCAAACCTCCACCAAGCCCAGCAATCCCTCATATTAACCAAAATGTTAACATGTCTGATCTCACAATGTTAAAGAACCGTTTTTAAAAATAGCTTTTTCCCCTCTCATGAACTTGAACAGATGTACACTACTTATCAACGAACCCTTTTTTAATTTAAAATGAAATGTCGAATAAATAGATTTCTACTGTTGATCGAGTTGCTTTAAAAGCAATTCCATAATCGTCGAACTAACAGTTTGCTAACAGTTGCTAATGTTCTCCGACTGTCTTTTGTAAACATGTTCACACGAATGTTGCTCCTAGTCATGAAACATCGCTACTGACGGAGGCGAACCCTGATTTTTTTGGCAACATTCTTCTGGAAAGTTGGCAACAGATCGCAGCGGTCGACAGCATTCGCCGCCCCGTGAGGTACCAGCTTTAGGAAAGTGGGTGCGACCTGCTCCAAGCGCAGGTTGTTTCAGGGCACCTTCTGTTTCAGTTCTGAACTGTTTCTCTGCTTCTCATAGCTGTATTTAACAGTTTCATTACACTGTAGGATTTTAGTTCTGAATATTTAATGGAAAAAACTTAATGAAGCTGCAGTGTAGTTGGAGTTAGAGGTAACACAAAATAAGCTAAAAAAAACCCTACAGTGACCTGAAGTCAAAGTATTTCCTGTTCTGAATGCCTTCTTTTGTTGTTGTTTTTTTTTTTTTACTGTACATATCACTGTCATAACACTGCAGTACAACCGCACAGCTACGTCTTCATCATTTCTCTCTCTCCTCCGTTTTAAATTTCAGACGCAGGTATAACAGGGGGGTTGCTGTTTGTGTTTTTTTGTTTTGTTTTTGAGGGATGACGAGCTGTCTGGAGCTCTCGAGGCGAGCACATGGTACACTGTCTAGAGCTACGAGCGTAGGAAGGGAGATGAAAGGGGAAAGAAAAAAATCGAAAAACAAAAGGCAAGCATGGAGGATGACACGATCCCCCCAAAACTACATTTCTCAGATCATCTCCCAGATATCACTGAGCGGCTCGAAACGGACTTCCTTGTCGCTGTGATGATCGTATGAACGGTGTGTGTTATGTGGATTATGTTTTGTGCATTTCTCTTTTTAGGAGTAAATTTGTTTAATGTTGGATTTGAAATAAAACGGCTGCAAACATTTTATCTTAAAACAACAAAGAGGAAAAAATTACTTTATACAGTTTAGTTCTTTTTATTTCTGAAATTTTAACATCAAGCGTCTTCACTTTAGTGTGTGTGTGTGTGTGTGTGTGTGTGAGATTTCTTTAACAATGTATTTCTCACTCAGATAAGCAGCTAATTTATTTTCTGTTAATTATTCAGATATTTTTTTATTGTTTTATTGTGCTGTAATTTCATTTCACATTTTCTGATGATAACTTTGGAAAACACACACACACACACACACACACTATACACATATATTATATATATGTATATACTGTATGTTTACATATGTACATATACAAGTGTATGTGGGGGGGCTGGGCTGTGTGTGTGTGTGTGTGTGTGTTCATTTATTCATTTTCTGTACTGCCTAATCCTAATTAGTTTTGTAGGGAGGCTGGTGCCCATCTCAGACGACTCTGGGCGAGGGCATTGTAGGGCTATATATATATATGTGTGTGTGTGTGTACATATATAATGTATGTGTATATATATTGATTATAAAATATAAATTGCGTTATTGTGTTCAGATTAAGTTGTAATTCTTGATGATCAGATTAGTTGTATGTTTTTTTGTCTTTTTCTTCTTTTTTTAAAAATAAAAAGCGACGTCTCTTTGTGCTGCTGTTAAAGACCAGACTAGACCAGACAGTGCTGCTGAGTCACAGTCATTACCATTAACAGACGACGGGTGTTTAGCGTCGGATTAATTCTTTTGTTTTGTCCTCTGGGTTGGTGTTTTTTTTATTTTTTTTTTATAATTCCTAAGTAAAGGCGATTAAACACAACACAGCTGCACAGGAAGTCATTTCGACAGAAGTGTTAATTGCCAGCGTGCCGCTTTGTGTCTCTGGCTGCTCTGAAAACCACCAATTTGGATCGGTCCTGATGTTGGATGAGGAGTGAAGCGGAGTGTACGAGCAGACGCAGTGCGTTAGGGGGAGCGCTGAACACCGGCTGAATCCTCAATAATTAGTACACAATTGAGGAGGAAAGAGCAAAGGGCTGGACTGCTGAAGGAAATGGAGCTGGAGTTGAACTAGTGGGAAAAGAATTCTGATAGTATCAGTATAATACGCTCCTTCACTGTGATACCATCTTTAATAAGGTTAAAGGTTCCCCATATTTGATGTGTTTTATTTTCCATTATCAGTTCATTTTGGATGAATATAAAGGTTTCCCTGTGAAACCACCCCAGCTCACGGGCTTAGTGTCTCTTATTCATCTGTTCTACATCATGTTTTGGTTCTATATCGGTTTACATTAAGAATATTAGTACTGCTTGACCCTGAGGAACGATCTTGTGCAGTGATTTTTCACTGCTTGCATCATCCATGTCTGTGCTGACGGCCACCATTTTCATCATGACGATAGTTGTGTACCGTGCCCTCGCCTCAAGGTGGGGATGTTTGCTGATATTATGGCGGCCAGTGCATGGGTCATCGACACTCACATAAGAGTGACACAGGAGGAAACAAATGGTTTCAGAAAGACATTGCGGCTGATTCCATTTTATTTCCAAGAGACACCGCCGTATTTCATCTTTTATTATTACACCTGGGAAGAATGGGCGCCTTTAAATTCAGAATTTGCTCAGAGTTCATATGTCCTCCTCCTTTAAAGCTCTGCTTTGTATAAATCCTGATTTTTGATCAATCTGAGCACCTACATACCTTAGATCATTCCAAAAGAGAAAAAACTGTGGAAATCCTATTTGTAGATTAGCCACAAGTGGGTGCAGATAGAGTAAATTATATATATGTGTGTGTGTGTGTGTGTATATATATATATAAATGAGAAAGAGGGACACCACTGATCAGCCAATCAGAGGATTTCGTATAGTGACAGGACAGCAGTGTGTCCGATACCCTCAATCCTGACATCTATTATTCACGGAACAGTGGAGCCAAAGGACACAGGAAGCACTTACCATATGACCCCAGAGAAAAGAGAGAGAAAGTGTGTGTGTGTATTCTCAGGTCTGTTGAGAGTCTGGCCCCAGGGGAGAAGCGAACTCCACGGGCACTGGAGCGTCAGGAAGCCTGTGTCCGTGTTGCTGTGCTTTTAAAAGCGCCTCATCACCTGTCAGTCTGTCGTCCCGATCCTGCATTTTTAATCCAGGGTGGCCTTTCTGCACTAATCCTCCACTCTTTACTCCTGAAAGAGCAATCTTACCGAGTCATGTAAAAGCCTTAAGAGGAGCTATTATCTCTGTCACTATGTGGAAAAAACTGGACTCTTCTGGTTTCTGATGAAAGGAAAGAGAGCTTTGAGTCTGTCAGGGATTTTTAAAAAGGCGCTGCGTTAAAGCTGATGGTCAGGAACATTAGCATGTAAAAGAACGTCTTTACCGCACCAAAACCCCAGCTGTGGAAATCATTTGAATGCATAGAACAAAAGACTCGGAGAAAATCTAGTGGAAGAAGAAATGGGAGATGATCACATTATCAGACGTCTGTGTCCACAGAAAGTCCATGAGATCAGAATACGCTGGTTTATTTAGTCTCGAAAGTAGATCTGGCCTGGATTTAATTCAGCGCTCGTCATGTTGGAATCGAAGCATGACAGCGACCATAATCGATCCTTGTAATTATTTATTATGGTCACGGGGAGGCTGAATCCTATCCCAGCTGACCCCAAGCAGCTCGTCAGTCTATTGCAGGGCCATCACACATACAACCATTCACACTCGCACTCACACCTAGGGGCAATTTGAACCCGCCAATTAACCTCCACACAGAAACACCCGAGCCCAGACCGGGAATCGAACCCAGGACCTTCTTGCTGTGAGGCAGATGTGCAAACCACTACACTACCATCCCGCCCTCCAGTTAAAGCAAATGACGTGAAAATATAAACTAGAAGTGTAGCGTGAAGCCATCAACTGCATCAGTTTACAGCATGGAAGGATTATAATTTTTTGTTTGTTTTTTACTTTTATTTAAAATAAAAAAGTTGGGGCATAAGTGTTTTTTTTTTAAATAACACACTACCCTTCGTCTTTCATTTGGAGTCGTCTCTACCACAGGATAATGTCATCAGTGAGTGTCTAATGTTGTCCTGAACCAAAATGTCAACATGTTAAAGAATCCTTTAAAAAATTCCCGGATCCAGAATTTGATCTCCAAAAAATTGGTCTTTGTCTTCATCCGTGTCTCACTGGTATCTACTGGGATTTGAACTCATAACCTTTCACTCATTGCTGTTGCTTTGGTCCTCGTAGTGTTAGCATCCGAGAGAGAGCTGATACCTTACTGCTCGGACCACTTCTCGCTATTAGCATGGATTAGCGTGTATCTCTCTGCGTGCACCTCTGTAATATTCCTAATGGGAATTATGTTAATCGGGTGCTGTTCTGGCAAGTTCTGGTCTCCAGGGAAACCACGCTCCCTGAGAGGCAACCGGGTTAGCACGAGCGCTAACCTGCAAGGCGTTTGATTTCTCTTCACATGATCTCCCTCAGGTCGCAGCTGCTACGGCTCGAACAGCGTCGATTATTTATGTGCAGGCCTGAAATCCAGTGGTTTGAAACACCAGCGCTGGGTGTGGCTGTATGATTTCATCTCCACACACACACACACACACACACAGTTCCTTTGTGTGTTTGTAATGAGTGGAATTGTGTGTGTGTGTGTGTGTGTGTGATAGAACTTGAAATTGCAGGAGCATGTCTTATGCAGGTGTGTTCTGAGATACCTGATGCTTCTGTGTTTGACACGGAGTGTGCATGTGTGTGTGTGTGTGTGTATGTGTGTGTGTGTGTGTATGTGTGTGTGTGGGTTCAGTGAGTTCATCTTCAGGAGTGGTCTGTGAGCCAACTCTGGGCTAGACAGCGTGTGTGTTTTTGTGTGTACTGATAGAGTCTGTACGGTTCTGTGTCTGTGCTCGTCTTTGACCGTCCGTATTTGACCGTGCGCCAGTTCTTTTGTGTTGCGTTGGCCAGCTGCAGACTCGGGCGCTACTCGGGGAAGTGGAGGGAAGTAAGTGGCAGCTCGGCTACGTTGCCCCTTCCTGCGTCTCCAGCGCGCTACTGCTCTGCTACCGGTACACTTCCTCTCTTTGTGTGGGTGGGTGAGCAGAGCCAACACCTCCGTCCCGGCGTCCTCTACAATGCCAGCCTTGGCTTGCACTCACTCTGTTTGTCCCGTTGAAGGGGCGTGACCATGGCCACTGCTGTGTGACAGAAAATGGAGGAAAGGAGGAGAGGAAGAGGAGGAAGGGAGCAACAGGATCTGGAGCGAGTGCAACGTTGTGGTTTCGGAGGAGATTGCTAAGGGCGTGTCCCGAACGTAGTGTCAAGCATTCTTTGCAGGGCAGAGTCACAAACACATAATCGAAATAGTCGCTAGAGATCTCTGTATGATGTCACAGAGCAATTTGCATATTCTTTGAATAGTCACGGTCATTTACATATCAAAACATCAAAAAAAAGATTTTTCTGAAGACACTTCTGTGTCTGTTTTGGATGAAACAAATCACTTTCGTTACTGCAAAGAAGAGTTTATAACAAAGAGTGCACAAGTGAAACAAAAGATAGTGACTAGTGAAATTGTGATCAGTGTGATCAGTGATCGGTTGTTTGGAACAAAGACGATCAGTGATTGGTTGCTGACAACAATAGTGATAACCGATTGTCTGAACCAGTTTTTTTTTTTTAACAATAGTGATCAGTGATTGGTCATTTGGAGCAATGGTGATCAGTGCTTAGGTTTTTAGAACAATAGTGATCAGTGATTGGTCGCTCTGAACAAAGATGATCAGTGATTTTTTTAAACAATGGTAATTATTGATTAGTCATTTGGAACAATGGTGATCAGTGGAACAAAGAAGACCAGTGATTTTTTTAGAGCAATAGTGATCACTGATCATCTGAAACAGCGGTGATCAGTGATTGGTCATTTGGAACAATGGTGATTAGTTGTTGAGAACAATAGTGGTCAGTGAATGGTCATTTGGAGCAATGGTGGTCAGTGCTTAGGTTTTTAAAACCTATTGATTAGTCATTTGGAACAATGGTGATCAGTGATTCGTTGCTTGGAACAAAGAAGACCAGTGATTTTTTTTAGAGCAATAGTGATCACTGATCATCTGAAACAGCGGTGATCAGTGATTGGTCAATTGGAACAATGGTGATTAGTGAACAAAGATGATCAGTGATTGGTTGTTGAGAACAATAGTGATCAGTAATTGTCTGAAAAAATGATAATCGTTTATTTGGAACAATAGCGATGAGGTTGGTTGTTTGGAATACTGGTGGTCAGTGATTGGTTGTTGGAAAGAACTGACAGATCCTTGGACCCCTGGTAAAACTGATGTGAGCTTCATGTTTCTTATGGGAAAGCCACGGGTACGGACTGCATGGTAATAATCTGCATGACTGTAAATGAAAGTGAAGTAGCGTTAATAAAAATAAAATGGAAATTTGGCTTCATTTGAATGTGAAAGAACAAAGTAATAAGAAAAAGGTCATCTATGATTAGCTTTAAACTTGTAAATGAGGTCCGAAAAAAAATAGAGGAAATTATTATCATTTAAAAGATGCTCAGTAGTTTTTGTAACAACTGTTCATGTTCGGGATGTAACTGGTACTTCCAGTCCCTGACAAAAAAAAAAATACATATCCAATATATACAGTATAATAAATATATAAGAGCAGCCATGCCCTTTTCCGAAGCTAACACTGTAGAGTAGTTTTTACTTTGTCCTAATCGCGAGCGCTCTGTGGGGTTCGTGTGTTACAGCTGTGTTGAGAATAGACAGTATGTTCTGTATGTACATTCATCTGCATTAAAGGGTCGAGAGGGACGTGTGACAGGAGGTGAGCGTGCAGGATCCTATTCTGTGTGAGGTAGAGGAGGACAAATCTGATCCAGCACAAAAGACCAGCTTCTCCAGACAGACGAGCAGACACGGGGGGAGAGAAGGAGGGGTAAGAAGAAGAGAGAGAGAGAAAGAGAGAGAAAGAGAGAGGGAGTGAGAGAGGCAGACATTCCAAAACCCACCCTGACTTCTTGTCTGTAAAGTGCCAGTCAGACAGAGAGAGAAAGAGAAAGAGATGTTAGATAAAAAGAGACATAAAGCAAACCAGAAAACAAAAGATTCATCTGCGGTACCCTCACATCTGCACAGCCTGACTGCTCTGATTTAACATTTCATTCTGTAATATTTTAATGCAAAATATTAGATTTATTAGTTTATATAAACAAGCATATAATAATAATAATAATAATAATAATGGGGTGGCACGGTGGCGTCGCACATCTGCCCCACGGCAAGAAGGTCCTGGGTTCGAGTCTCGGACTCAGTGAGGGTATTTCTTTGTGGAGTATGCACGTTATTCCCGTGCTTGCGTGGGTTTCCTCTGGGTGCTCCGGTTTCCTCCCACAGTCTAAAGACATGCACATGAGGCTGACTGGCTGGTAAAAATCCCCCCTAAGTGTGAGTTTGAATAATTGTGTGTGTGCGTGTTGGCCCTGTGATGGTCTGGCGAGCTGTTCGGGGTGTACCCTGCCTTCGCCCAGATTCGGCTAAGTTAGGCTCCAGCCTCCCCGCGACCCTAATAGGATTGAGAGGTTCGGAAAAATGGATGAATGAATAAATGAATGGAACATAATGGCTATTTTTCTCCATCACCTCCACTCACATTCACACCTTCACAGTGGAGAGGGGTTAATGAACTGGCTTCCAAAAATGAAAGAAAGAAAGAAAGAAAGAAAGAAAGAGAGAAAGAAAGAAAAGAAAAAGAAAGAAAAGAAAAAGAAAGAAAAGCCCCAAAACCAGAACTCATCCCTCCTCATGCATTCTTCACGTCTTTCATTACTTTCATATAAGAAAGAACAGACAGAGAAAAGGAAAGAAAGAAAGAAAGGAAAGAGAAAAGGGCGGGAACGGGACACAGCGCGTGGAAGGATTTGCAACTTTCGAACGTGGGAGGGGCTTTAAAAGAAAAAGGAAAAACTCGCGCGCGGAGGAAGAGAGGGCGGGGCCGCGTGCCTCCGCCTGGCACGTGTAAATGACATCATCCTTCATTTGAATAAACCTGGATCGCGCTCTGATTGGCTGGATTACAAAAACATACCACAATTCTATACTACTAATCAAAACTAATAGGTATGTCAGGAACTGCTCCAGATAAACAGGTTGCTATGGCAACACCCCAACGCTCATATTTCCGCCCTTAGTAGACACTGTAACAACAATACATACAACAACAGCTATAAAAGTATGTCAAACATATACTAAGAAATTATATA
>JAQMYF010000022.1:42648610-42659463 GCA_030014195.1 Neosilurus mollespiculum | reverse complement strand
CTTCCCCTCTCTCTCTCTCTCTCTCTCTCTCCCCCCCTCCCTCCTCCAGCCGGGTACACACTGAATCCAGGCTCCCAGTAGTAGAAGCCCTCGGAGCTGTGAGCTTCACTCTTCCCTCCCTGCACCTCGGTGTGAGTGTGTGAGCGGCTCTCTTTCTTCTTTCCTGTCGTTCTTCCTGTTTCATTGTTTTGTGCTGAGAGGATTCGAGCGGAACCGCGGGGATAAGCGCGAGCTCGGTTCTGGGCGTGTCTGGGAGAGGAAGCAGCGGTTCTGAGCGTCTCGGTCCGGTAAGACTTTCTGCTTGTGTATTTTGGGTTTGTTCTCCTCGAACCGACCCCCCTCCTTCCCCCGCTTTCTGTTCGCTCGGTTGTTCCTGACGGTAGAAGATCCGGAGGGGGAGCTGGAGGTGTCTCGGTTCTGGTGTTAACGGGCAGGTCCGGCGGTACTCACCACTGGGTGCTAACCAGACAACCCACAACCACCAGCCGAGAAGATAAGAACCACCCAAATCAGGAGAATAACCACCACCAGACATCTCATCTCATCTCATCTCATCTCAGAATGAAACCTGGGGTGTAACAGGGAACCTGTTGGTCCTGCGGCTTATTTATTATAGAATAAATCCTTCATTTCTGCTTCAATCTGCGTCAACTTGTTGCGTGCGGAAAGAATGAATCAAACCGTAACCATACGACATGTAAATTCATCCTTCTATTCCTAATATTCTGACCTAACACTATACTACCACCCCCCACCCCACCCCTTATCCACCACCCCACCACCACCCCCGATATATATCTCCCCTCCCCATGTCTCTATCCATCACTTTTTGTTTCTATTGTTGTTTATTGTGGCGGCTTGATGAGAGGGGTCATCCTCCTCCTCCTCCTCCTCCTCCTCCTCCTCCTCCTTCTCCTCCTCCTCCTCCTCCTCCTCCTGCTTTCTTTCTTTCAGCCACTCAACAGTCAACAATTTCTCAAACCGTACAACAGGATCCGTGGTTTGTGTCTGTGTTGAAACCAGACCCTTTATGACGTGTCGATCTGGATTCCTCATAATAAATCGAGACGAGAATCGGAAAAGCAGACACGGTGATCCGTATCGTCTCCTTTCTCCGTCGGAACAATAGCAAAAGTGGTAGAAAGATGAAAGAAAGAAAGACGTGGGCTCCTGGCTTCAGACGTCCTCCTCTTTGTAATTATGACGATCCCGCCGTATCTGCCGAGATCAAATCCTACGCCTCATCGGATAAATCACCTACAGCGGTGCGATCCGGGCAGGAGGAAACTCCCAAGATCTTATTATAAACATCGGAGTGATCGCCGCGACACTTAGGACAGAAAACGCCTTTCTCGTTCCATTTCGCGATCATAAGTCTGGTCGCAATAGCAGACGGGTTACGGTCCGGTTTGTAAATTCGCACTGATTCTGATAGCGGTGTAAAAATTTCATAACGCCATTGATTCAGACCATACCTTGGACGTCTTGACGCAGGTCGAGCTTCTGATCTCGATATCAGAGCCTGTATTTATGGCGTCTTGCCAAACAAAAGATCCAAGATGGCGGATATCTTCCGTCCCCCTCTGTTGCTCTTTGGTATGGTACAAACGATCGATCGTGCCAAGGATGCAACTTCAGCGCTATGGTGAATCTGTAAAGCGCTGTGCACTTGATATCGGAGAAGCAGTTAGAAGTTAACTGCGTACGTCTATAACCTATCATACACAACTGAACCCTGCATAGTTGTTCCTAATGGGCCTTGGAGTTTAACGACTTTAGGATGTCGTAACGTCGTAACCCACCCACACTGCAATCATCCTAATGTACGTTATGGTGTGTAGGATACCGCCGCGGTCTGCTCATCTTTTCCAGCTGTTCCTGAGACGTTGGATCCGAACGTCATCGCCTTGGTCTGGCTGTAGCCTTGTATCCACGCCTTGACGTTTAGAAGATATTATTGTGTTACCGTGGATACGCCTTTGTGCTACACAGTCCAATATGGTCCCTACTGTTAAGGAGGACGACTCCCTCATTTTTAGTGAATACATTATGTTGTGTGTTGTGTTGTGAACGCAATCCCATAATCCTCCTTGATGAATTACATTTTCATGAAAACAATTTGGCGGATAGAACGGTTACTTACTACGCTATATTATTGTACTGTGTGATGTATTGTATTACGAGGCAGCATAGCGTATGTGCAGTTGAGACTGGAGCCTATCTCAGCCGACTCTTTTCAAAGGCGGGGTGCAACCTAAACTGCTCGTCAGTCCATCACAAGGCAGACACCCACTCATTATTCACCTAAGGGCAATTTTTATCAGTCAAAACTTAGCCGAATGTGTATGTCTTAGGACTGTGGGAGGAAACCGCAGTACTTGGTGGAAACCCACGCAAACACAGGGAGAACATGCAGACTCCACACGGAAACGCCCTCGCCGAGGCCAGGACTTGAACCCAGGATCTGTGAGGTGGTCTGGACGTGCTTACCACTACACTATCATAGTGTAGCGTATGCATATACCAAGTAGGTGTAAGGTGAAAGGTCATGGCTTTACAGCTTGAGCGTATGTTTTTCCTCTTGTTCAGTGTGAAAGCCTGATATTAGCGCAGACAACAATAACCTGTGTATCGTGTCATGATGAATAGCCACCGTCGCAGCTCGGGGATCATGCACATGACTCAGCCATCTTCTTTCTCCGCGCTGCGATTGGCCGTCCATCTCCCTCATTCCCAGAATAATTACGGGAAAGAACCGAATGACCCCACGGATGTCACAACCACCTCCATTAATAATCGTCATAGCTGGCACCCGCGTCTGCAGCGGAGCGATTAACTGAACCGCAGCAGCCATCGATACTCTCCAGGGTGACCGCTGCGTGGCTTTTCCCAAGATGGCCGTGCCAGAAACGGAGCTGTGGTTTTCCTGCAGTTGCTTGTGCGCTTCTCGGATTGTGTTACGCTGTTGTTGCGGTACAGATAAAGGCTCCACAGGCTGTGTGCAGTTGTCAGACACGCACACACACACACACACACACACAACAGTTGGCTGTGAGCTTTTCAGGGCAGCGTCGTGCTCGTTTCCACTGTTTGTGTGCTCTGGGTTGTTTTAGCTGGAGGTGACCTTTTGGTGGAGGTCAAATTTTCCTGTAAAACTGCATGCTGAGATTTACAGACTGTTTTACTGGGGTAGAATTCGTACTGTAACATCGAGCTTGCTCTGGAAAAAACCCACACACAAAATAGGTTCAGGTCCAATTTGGATGTGACTGGAAATCGATTTTTACATATTGGATTATTTAACAATCAGATATCAGGGTTGTTTCCATACCAAGACCCCGACTCTGTTCGATGAGATCAGTGAGCCTGAGATTACGACTCAGACTACTGGAAGGGATTTGCATTTCCTTCTCATTTTATTACCATTTCCTGCTTCGGTCCCGTTTATAATACAAATTCGACACTAAGCCGTGAAGTCGGAGGATCACTTTAATACGGTGGAGTACACAGAACACGATATCACCATTTCCTCTTTAGATACAGATACCGCAACTTTAAATATCAGACGATACCGATACCCAGCTGGTTCTGTGTCTGTTAAAGGCTATTAAGTTTTAAAGTTGTTTAAAAATATATATATTGGCGCAGTGGTTAGCAGGTCCTCGTTACAGCAAGAAGGTCCTGGGATCAGGCTTTTCTGTGTGTAACAGGGTTCTCCCTGTGTTTGCATGGGTTTCCTCCACATACTCCAGTTTCCTCCCACAGTCCAAAGACATGCACATTAGGGCAACCAGCTGTTCCAGATTGCCCCTTGGTGTGGATGTGAGTGTAAATGGTTGTATGTCTATTGGGCCTGCAATTGTCTAGGGAGCTGTTCAGGATGTACCCCGCCTTCACCCGGTGTTGGCTGAGATAGGCTCCAGCCTCCTTGTGACCCTAATAGGATTAAGCGGTTTGGCAAACGAGTGAGCGATGAGTGAAGATTCTGTTTTGTGTTTTTTCTCTGATATACCATTATTTTTGCTGCCATCAGGCCGACACTGATCAATGCCTTCACTACGTTTTAAATAAACTCACTACAGATATAATCCCTCCATCCACTCATCTATTTGCCAACTGCATAATTTTATTAGGGTCACAGGGAGGCTCTAGCCTATCTCAGCTGACTCTGGGCGAAGGCGGCTAGCTTAGGACTCTTACCCAGGACAAGCTAACCACTACACCATCATGCCATGCCCTACAAATATAAAGTAATGTTACCAGAGCACTCGGAGAGCGCAAACCTCTGCCAAGCTTAGCAATTCCCCACATGAACCAAAATGTCAAAAAAATTTGGACGAATATGAAAGATATTATATCAAACTCCTACTATATTATGGTTGAATATTTAGACCTAACTGTACATTCCTGTCATGTGATCTGGTTGGATCTTGGTCACGTGACCAGAACTGCACACTCATTGGTGCTGAGTCAGTTGAAATATCACTCGGTATTATATCCAGAGTTGCTCTGAAGCAGGATTTATGTCTCGTCACACTGAACTCGCGGCGAATGGATTTGGAGACGCCTGCCGCTTGTGCCCGTCACGAGAGCGTGGTTCAGCTTTATTTATTTTATCTACAAAAACGCCTTAATAACAGGGTCACATGTTCAGCGCAAACAAGGGCTCTATAGTGGAGATGAAATCTGTTTACAGTCAAACGCTAAGAGAAAAAAAAATCTAATAAAGTGGGTATTATTGAGCTATTGCAGTCATGAAGCGCCCTTTAATGTCCGAGTCGGTGGCGTGAATGGCCCTACAGTGAACGGGACACTGAATTAAAGGGCACCGTCGCCTTTCTGTTTGCTGCAGATTGTCTGAAGCGCACCAGTTGACTCAGCTGTTCGTTATTGTGTATTCGCTCACAGTATGTTGCGCCTGTATGTTCCATCTGTGCCATGCCTGGCAGAAAGGATGGGTAATCCTCTTATAGGTAGAATACTGTGTGTGTGTGTGTGTGTGTGTGTGTGTGTGTGTGTGTGTGTGTGTGTGTGCGTGTGCACCTTTCCCTTCCCTAGCCATGTTGGCTGCCTGCCACAGATGTTATCTCTACCCGTCATGGTGAATGTGTGTAAGAAGTGACCATGTGCACACATGGACACACACAGTCCAGTGCTATTGATCGAACCCCACCAGCTGCTCCTGATCACCACTTATCTAATTTGCCCCCCGGCAGAGGCTCTCGCTATGAGCCGGATAATGGGTAATGGGTTTTAGTCTTCAGGTTACAAATGTCTCTTGAGATCATCTAAACGCCTTCCAACTTCCTGCTCTGCTGACCGGTCACAGGAAGTACATTGAAATCCGTGGAGTTTAGTCTGTGCAGGGTAAGCATACGTACGCATAGTCATTTTCCCCAAACCACAACGCTGCCTTTGTAACTGCTCCCGCTGTTCCTCCAGTTAGCCCGGTTTGGAGCTCATGAAAATGGCAGCATGTGTGGCATTGACTGGTGTGGTTTGTGGGGTTTGTTTGTTTGTTGGTGTACACTAGCTCTCTGTTTCTCTTTCGCTTTTTGATCTCTTGCCCCATAGGCCGGAGGATGGATGGCCGGGCAGATCAAGCGGGATTAGCATCAAGCTTTGTACAGGGTTAACGAGCCCTGTCGTATGGTAAGCTTTCTGCCCCAGGGGGGGTCAACCACCCCCAGAGCCTATGGCCATGATGATGATGCGCAATCGGCCAGCATGTAGTGTGATATGGCTTAAGCATCTATCCGAAATGTGGGATGAGGGGGCATTTGTAGCACCACGGCCAGAATAATAGACTATCTAATAGACTAGATGGTGAGTACCAGTGATTTCCAGTTAATTTCATGAAACTTTCTCTTGCTATAACACAAGGTTTCCTGGTATGTTGAAATGGCTTTCACTGATGCCACACGGGTTCCCTTTTTTCCTAAAAAAACAAACAAAAACTTTACAGCATAGAATCCTACAATTGGACATCGCCTATGTGCCTGCCTCACATAAGCTGTTGGCCTACCAGCCAAGTTACAACAACAAAAGGTACATCCTTACTCACTACCAACTCCCGCTTCTTTCTAAAGCCCTTGGCTTTCCCCCAGCGATTCGGATTTGTTTTCCCACTTCCCCCAGAAGCCAACGGCCTCAAAAAGGCATTTGTTATGGTCTGACATCACCACCTGTACAGGCATCCCAACTCCTTCCTCTTGGCCCCCCTCCTCCGCATGTATTCTGGGAAGAATCTGGTGGAGTCCAGCGAGCTTTGTTTCACAGCGGTTTGTTTGTGCGTCCAGCCAAGGCGGCTTCCTGACCTTCTGGCCGAGGGCGTATTAAGAATGTCCTCGGATTCAGTAAATATGAACACAGAGAGCATCATGTATGCCGGTCCTCCCCTCCAGCCGTAGTGATATAACAGCACTTCCTTCTGGAGTCTCATGATGGATCGGATGATGTAATGAAGGTGTCGGTTCAGTCTAACGGTGGTGGACTCGCAACAGAAAAAGCAGCAGTATCACGTACGCTTGTTGGCGCCCTGGACACAAACAGCCTGTGGAGTATTTGTGCGGCTGTGAAAGACACTGTTTGTTAAAGGCACCGTTAAAGGAAGCTCTGTTCCAGGGAGCTCTCAAGGGTTGAGTATTCATGTGAGGCAACATGAGCTTTCTACAGCAGAACTATTAATTTCTTGGAGATTATAATTTTTTCAAAAGTGGTTCAAATATGTCCAGATGTTCAGAGCTACGGTCTACTAGTAGCGTTAATAATTCTTGGCTTCTTTATTCATTCGTCATTTCATATGCTGACCCCCTTAATCCTACCAGGGTTGCGGGAGGCTGGAACGTATCTCAGCCGACTCTGGTCGAAAGCCATCACGAGGCCAATACACACCACCATTTACACTCACACCCACACCTGGGGCAGTTTGAACAATCAGTTAGCCTAATGTGCATGTCTCTGGACTGGGGGAGGAAACCGGAGTTCCTGGAGGAAACCATGAAGAGAACATGCAAAAGTCCACACAGAAACACCCTCGCCAAACCCCAGGACTCACACCCAGGACCATCTTGCTGTGAGGTGGACGTGCTAACCACTACGCCACAATGCCGGCCCAAAAGAAGACAAATGGGTGGGATTTGCTAAGCTAACATCTACTAACATATTCCTAAAATAGTTCTTATCCAGCTGCTTTGAATTTCAGTCTGATCATGTCTGTATTTCTTACAGCCAAGCGGGAGACCAGTCTCTCAAAATGAACATAATGAAGGTTTTGGTTACTCATCCTTAATTACATTAGTACCATCTGCTGGTCTGCTGTTTCAGGGTCAGGGAGGGTCATGTAGAAGGTGATTGTTTTGGTCCATGACTTCTTGGCCAGTCAATCATTTTTTTCCAGACGGCCAATGTAGGAAGGGTGTCTCGTATGCTTTCCTGAGTGAATGGACTTAACACAGGGGTCCTGTGTTCTTTTGCGTTTAGGACGTGGGGGGAGGGACCACTACTGCCTCCGGTGGACACGGTCCGTGTGGAGATGCTGGACAGAGATGCTGCATTGTCTTAGTTTGGCATCGGGGGATTGGCTGCGGTTAGCACAGGCACCATGGTGCATTAGCGAGACCAGCCTGGTCTCAGCAAAAACGCCAAACGGTGATAAATTGCTGATGATTACTGGGTCAGAAAGCTTTAGCAGCACCCTTTTAAAGTGCCAAACCAGAAGCCTTGGAGAAATGAACAGCTGATGAAAGCTTCTTTCCCAGAAACCGAGTCACATGGAGCTGAGGACTTCTGCATCATCTTTCGTTTCATGCAAATCTTTTCCCCCCTGCAGTTCCTCCATGGATGGTTATTTAAAGAAAAGCCACAGTGACTTACAGGCCAAAAAAACCCCCAAAACACTGCGGTCTGCAACAGCGAGCTATTCATCAGTGCTATTAGCACTGGCTGGTTTGTTTATTTGCTAGCAGTTCGGGTTGGATTGTTAAATGCTGGGTGCAAGCCACCAGCGCAGTACGTCCAGAGCTGGATAGCATTAGATTCTCGCTAGATCCTGCTGGGCCTCATTGTTCATTTATTCGAGTGCTGATGCAAAACAGCTCCACTGTTGCTTTACCACTCGGAGCACATCTGAAGGCACAAGGAGCTGCTCTGAAATGCATTTATTCATACTTGCACATACCCCTGAGTCACACATGCCCTGGAATCGTGAGAGCAGAGTGCAAATTGCCCTTAAAATATGCTGATGGTCTGATCAGACAGTGGCAGTTCCCAGAGGACCCCGGCCCCACATCCAGGAGGAAAGGATTGAAGAGCTTCGCTGTGTTGGAGGACGGCCAAAAAGGAAAACGATGTACTCGAATGGGAGTTGTAGAAATAAACGGGTGGGTTTTTTTTTTTTTAAGAGACGCATTCATTCATCCATTTACCAAATCACTTTAGGCTGGAGCCTATTTCAGCCAGCTCAGAAAGCAGGTGAAGGCGGGGTACACTCTGAACAAGTGGCAAAACACACAAGCATTCACACCCGTTCATGCTGGAACAGCCAGCTAGCCTCATGGGGCGGCGGTGGTGTAGCGGTTACCACGTCTGCCTCACAGCAAGAAGGTTCTGGGTTCATGTCCTGGGCTTGGTGAGGGTTTTCCTGGGTGGAGTTGAAAGTTTCTTCACGTGCTTGTGTGGGTTTCCTCCGTGTACTCGGATTTCTTCCAACAACCCAAAGACACGATTAGTCTAATTGGATATTTTTGATTGCCCCTAGTTGTAAGTGTGAACTGTTTTGTGTGTGTGTGTGTGTGTGTGTGTGTGTGTGTTGCCCTGGGATGGACTGGCGCGCTGTTCAGGGTGTACCCTGCCTTCGCCCAAAGTCGGCCAAGATAAGCTCCGGCCTCCATGCGACCCTAATAGGATTAAGCTATTCGGCAAGTAAACGAATGAACAGTTAGCTTAACGTTCATGTCTTTGGACTGTGGGAGGAAACCGGAGTACCTGAAGGAAACGTATGCAAACGTGGGGAGAACATGCAAACTCCATACAGAAATGCCCTGTAACGCCCAGGACTCGAACCCAGGACCTTCTTGCTGTGAGGCAGAAATGCTAACCTTTACGCCACCGTGTTTTTCACAGGTTTTGTTTTTGTTTTTTTTACTTTTTATCAGTTCCGGGGAATCAGATGTGTGTGTGTGTGTGTGTGTGTGTGTGTGTGTGTTGCTCAGAACGAGGCTGATGTGTTAATCGCTATGTGTAATGGGTTAAAATAAAAAAGAAGCTTGGACGTGTCGCCTGTTTGGGTAAAACGTTAAACTTTTGTGAGATTTACACTCCGACTTCGTCGTGAAATGCTACAGCCCCAGTTCATGTCATTAAGATCCAGATCCAGGACATCCAGACAGTTTTCTTGGTAATCATCCAGCTATGGCTTTCCAAAGAAAAATAAAACCCACCAGCTCCTCTCCCTGCTGCGAGTGTGTGATTTATCGCTCTGACGCAGGGAAAAACGACCTCATCCACGCCAGCGCCCTTTAACCAGAAGGAAGACGACGGGACTGCGAGGGCGCCACCGATGACATATTTTACACACACCGAGGTCGTTCTGGATGTGCAGACGAGTCTCGGAGCGTGGGGGCTGACTGAGATTAGCACCTTTTCTGGAATAAGAGGCCGTGTTCGTGTGTGTTGATGCAGTGAGAAGGCGTCATCTCGGACGAGAGAGAGAGAGAGAGAGAGAGAGAGAGAGAGAGCTTCTGGGATTGAGGTGATGTTTCTGTCATTATAATTTAAGTCTGAGACTAAAGACAATTTTTGACTGGGAAGGCTCAGACTCTCTCTCTCTCTCTCTCTCTCTCTCTCTCTCTCTCTCGCACGTGCAAGCATCCAAAAATGGACTCAAAGTGAGACATCTATTTGGTAGTGGGTATCTCTGTATCTCTCTCACACACACACTTTGTTTCTCTCTCTCTCTCTCTCTCTCTCTCTCTCTCTCTCTCTCTCTCTGGATTTCCTCAGCTGTTAAGGCCATCTGTCCAAACACTCCTAAGAGCACTAGTAGAGATCTTTTCGGACAGAACGAGGGAGGAGGGGTGAGCGCGAGGAGAGCAGCATGGGGAAGTACATATAGCCCTTAAAGACCTTCTGAAAAAGGAAATGGGGGAGAGAAAAAAGAGCAGCTGAGGTTGACCGCGATGATGTAATGATGGTGGGTGTGAGAGCGAGACGTATTCCGTGTGGATGCTCGAGCACTGAGTGTCTTCCTCCTCGGGTCCTGTGGGACCTCAAGTTTCTTCTTTTTTTCTTTTTTTTTTTTCCCCATGTACCCCTGCGGGCCAAGTCACATCCTGTGTCTGGCTGCCCCGATGCATTTGTGTCGCTCTTAAATCGTACACAAAACATCTGCGGCAGAAAGGCATGATGGGTAACAAGGCTGCAGTAGTAGTATACAGTCTGCTTGGTTTTCTGGTTCCCATCAGGGCCGAGATGATTAATGCGCTGTGTTAACCGTGAAACTCAGTACACGTCTTTTCGCTCCGCTGATAATTACCAGCACGCTTCCATCACAATCCTTTTTGCACAAACAAGCTTGGTAAGGACCGGTTGCTCCCAGTTTGTTCTGTTTTCTTCGCTTTCTTTTTCCCAGTTGGAACTACGAATAGGGTGGCACCATGGCATACCAGGTAGCGCGTCCGTCTCACGGCAGGAAGGTACTGGGTTTGTGTCTCGGGCTCGGTGAGGGCGTTTCTGTGTGGCGTTGGCATGTTGTCCCCGTGCTTGAGTGGGTTTCCTCCATGTACTCCGGTTTCCTCCCACAGTACAAAGCCATGTACATTAGGTTAAGTAACTGTGTGAGTCTGAATGGATGT
>JAQMYF010000022.1:42628610-42643610 GCA_030014195.1 Neosilurus mollespiculum | reverse complement strand
TTTAGCATGATGGGATTTGTCTGTTTTTATTATGAGTCAGTTTCGTGTATCTGCTCGCTCTGAGGAGCGTCCACACAGGGGAGGTGTTTAAATTTGGATCGATGCCTGTTTGCTGGAGCCAGGCACGTGTCTCTGCGCTTTTATCGAGGTATTAGCAGAATCGGTTTAAAGGGCTAAAGGGTCCCGGTTGTCTAATTAAAACTTCATCGGCTGTTCGCTGCCAGTTCTCTTCGGCTTCACGTCTCTGTCTCGGTTTACTCGGTTGTGCTCGGGGACAGTTCAGCAGAAATGTTTGCTTTATTTACTGTCTTGACTTTAAAAGAAAGAAAGAAAGAAAGAAAGAGTCCCCACGTCTGCGCGAATGCCTTCACACTTGATTCGCACTTAATGACTAATGTTTAATGAGTCAGGGTTATTTGTAGAAGGAAGCTCAGGGCTACATCCAGGAACTTTAAAGTATGCGTGGTGTGTGTGTGTGTGTGTGTGTGTGTGTGTGTGGGTGGGTGCCTCGCTGCACTCCATGATCCCGTTGGTGTTTTTTATTTTTCAGGTTATGTTATAAATGTTATTCGTTTGCCCCCTAACCGAGGCATGGACCCTCATGGCCTAGCCAGTGGCAACATCAAACTTTTATAGAAGCATAAAATATGAAAACAGTGGCCTAGTTTAACCCGCCTCCCTAGAACGCTATACTCGATCCACCACAACTAGTGCAGTAGAAATAAAAAGCATGGACATCATCCGACAAGTGGAAAGAGGCACTAATATGAAGTTTGATCACAGTTAATCGGAGGAGGAGTGCGTATCGTGCCTTTTCTCCTCTCTGTCATGTTACGTTTGAAGAAGCAGACATGAATTCTCTCTCTTAATCTAAATCGAGGCAGATCTGTCACTGGTGATTATGGTTTCTGGTTCGAGCTGGGGTGTTTACTGGTGTGCCTTCGCCTCCTCTTCCTCCATATCAAATCCCACTCTGAAGTTTCCTCCCGAATGTCGAGTCACTCACGGTTCATCCCCTGTTCTTCACTCTGTCTTATATGTAAGTGCCGTGGTGGCTCAGTGGTTAAGGCAATGGGCCACTGATCTGAAAGTCTGGGGTTCAACCCCAGTACCACCATGGTTGGGCCCTTGAGCAAGGCCCTCAACCCTCAATTGTTCAGCCGTATAAAAAAAGACAGATGTAAGTTACTCTGGATAAGAGTGTCTGCCAAATGCCGTAATCTGGAGTACCTCTCTTACCAATCATCAGGGTGATGGTGCTTGTACAAGAGCGCACAAGGAGCGCAAGCTTCCACCAAGCCGAAAAATAACAAAGTATACGGCCCCTCCTGCTAGGGAGCCATGATACCACTGCTCCAAAAAACGAGCCGATCATAATGTTAAAGAATCCTTAAAAAATTCCTGGATCCATAATTTGATCCGGATCATCTCCGAAATCTAAAGCCCCGCCTCTGGTAGAAGTGTCATGAAAAGCCACACTTTTTGCGTAATCCTGCTAACAAACACAAACCTAACCAAAAACATAACCTCCACGGCACAGTTGTGTAAAAAAAAAAAAAAAGGGATGGGGGGTAATATGCACCTTAAAAAGTGTGAAATGTTTTGTGGTTATTTTTGGATGCAAATTATTTACGTGCTTGAAATGACCAAAATAATTTGTTTACATCTGTTCAGCATTAAGTAAAAGACAAGATAATTCATCCGACTTGTGCGTTTTTCCAGCAGGAACACCGCCTGAGCTGCATCATCAATACCACACACACACACACACACACACACACACACACACACACACACACACACCTTATGCTGGGGACAATAAAAGGCCCCAAACCCTACAGATGTGTCACATCACAATGCCCCAGATGTTACAAGTCCACATGTTGCAGTTCACCAAATTGCTGCAGCTGTAAGTGTTTTCAGCAATAAGCCCCTTGACCTTAGTTACTGTGCCTGAAATTTTCCATCAGCTCTGTACAGGATAAAAATTCCACCATCCTCCTTCAGAGCTGCTGCCAGGACTTGTTTCGTTTAGATAAGATGCTATCGGCTGCTGTGCGGATTAGTCAGGAGCTTCTGCGTGCCGTCACGCTGACGTCTTGTGTCAAAAGGAAACGTATCGACATTTAGAAACAAACTATTCGTTGTGACTTTAATAGTTAACGATTGTGCTTCATGCTTGACCTTTCGATTCAGTTTAGCCATTAGTGACAGTCACTGTACTGTGATAGCAGGCCGAGAGTCAATCACACATGCTCATTAGCATGTTAGGCCACGCCCAGACCAGAGATCGGTTCGATCAGTGGATTCAGATGTTTTTTCGTTTTTAATTTCAGCTCTGCTGGATCTTCCCAATTGATGATAATGAGAATAAAAGCAGATCCAGCCCTGCACTACACTGGAAAACACTGGAGGAACCAGATCTGTATTATTCCGACTCTGGGTGAAGGCGGGGCACACACTCAACAGCTCGCCAGTTCATTGCAGGACCAACACACACTCACACCCAACAGCCAATTAGCCTAATGCGCATGTCTTGGGACTTTGGGGGGAAACCGGAGGAAACCCACGCAAGCAAGGGGTGAACATGTAAACCTCACACAGAAAACGCCCAACGCTGTTCCGTATTATTTATCAGCTCTTCCTAAGCGTACAAACCCGAACGACAAAATTAGTCACTTTACAGCTCTACAAGACTGCAGTGTATTCATGTTGTTTTCTTGTGCGATGACTGATGCTCATCTGACCAACTCTTTCTCTTCTGTATAAAATAAGCTACGTCAGGAAGACACCCGTTCTTCTCGTCCTCACTGCTGAGTCTATTCTTCTTTTATCTCTCTATAACCAGACTTTTATACCCGCGTCTCTGTGTAGGACATGAATGTCATATCTGTAATATTCTCATTCTCCCTCCCTTCCTTTCACCAGAGTACACACACACACACACACACACACACACGAGTGGGATCTGAATGGTTATTTTTGCCTGTGCTTTTTCAGCATTAAAGATTAAAGTGACTCTTGTCATCCTCGCTGGCGCTGTTGTTGGTTCAGAATCTTTATTTAGAGCAGGCCGCCGGTGGAGCGTGTATTAAAGAGATCAGTCGCTGGCGACATGCCTGCGGGATCTGGGTTGCATCTCTCAGCCCTGGTGCGACGCCCTGGACCTACAAGACCACTTACCCAGCGTGCAGTATTAGTCATATGGTCCTGTAGGTTGCCCCAGAGGCAGGCCATGAACGGTTTTAGAGGTGAAGCATTTTTTTATCAGGTTTCACAGGATTGTTTCATTCTTATGTGTTTGGGTAATGAATTCTGCTTTATTAGCACTTAATTAAAATGGGATTACAGGGATTAAATAATGAGTACAGATCAGTATGTCTGTTTATGAGCCGGAAAGAATCGGGACACTGATCGGGACTCGAATCAAATTGATTACGTTGCTTGAACTTCATCTGTTGTTGGTGTGCACTTAAACTGACCCACTGAGATGCTTCATTCATTCAGTCGTTCATTTACTGAACCACTTCAACCTACTAGGGCTGGAGCCTATCTCAACCGACTGGGCGAATGCAGGGTACACTCTGTGACACCTCTTCAGTCCATCTGAGGTCCAACATACAACCATTCACACTCCCACCCAAGGGCAGTTTGAAACAGCTAATTAGCCTAATATGCAAATCTTTGGGCTGTTGGAGGAAACCAGTGGACCTGGAGGAACCCATGCAAGCATGGGGAGAAAATGCAAAGTCCACCCAGAAATGCTTGGATTCAGTCGCCAAGGATTCAAATTCAACCAGAATCCGCGACCTTCGTGCTGTGAGGCGGACGTGCTTACCACTACACCACTGCGCGATTCATACACTTGTTTTGTTTCAGTTATGTTCGTGTGATGTTCTTGGCTTTATGTTTGTGATTAGCTGCATACCGATGGTACCGTACAGGGAAGGTTTTCTTTCATTTTTGTTTTGTAAACTAGGACAAACCAATACGAGCTAAAGCTGCGAGCAGGGAGACGAATAATTTTCGGGCACGGCACACAACAGGACTGACCTGAGGACTTCTTCGATCCTTTTTTCGTACTTTACCACATCATACTTAATTAGCGTAGAATTAAAAGCACACTGCTGCTTTGTCGGCTGCTCCGTCCCTGGCTCTGTTTCGCTGATGTCCATAAAAGACTAATTTGTTGTAGTGTGAATGTAGGATTACTAGGATTACTGACACATGCTTTCTGTGTGATTAGTACGAGCATTTCAAGGAAACACAAAGCATTTCTGTGTGTTTTATGAGTGTGTGTGTGTGTGTGTGTGTGTGTGTGTGTGTGTGCGTCAATAATCCTTGTAATCTTACAAAGTGCCTTACTGTTCTCTGGAGTCTTGAATGTACGTTAAGCTGAATAAGTTCTGACCCAGTGTCTGTGGTTTAAAAGATTTATGACCAATCAATGGGGACAGCCGTCCTTTCTATTCCATGATCAGAGACCATATTAAACCTCACACTCTGGTGAATCTGTATGACACAATCTGTGATGGTATAAACTGGGTTAATGAGAACAACAGCACATCTCATGGTATACCCATAAGACTGTAACTTAGTTTCGGAGATCTTTACACATTTTCCATTAACATTGTTAAAAGTCTTGGCCCAGTTTTCAAAACAGATACAGGTGACCTGATACTATCTTGCATTCCTGCTCTGGGCTACATATAAATAAAAGACCGTGCTTTCTTAAAATCGCTCCCTGCTGCTTCCGTACATGTCCCTGTTGGTCCTCTAGGGCAGAGGTTCCTGATCATGGCCCTCCATGACCCCTTCTGTAGTGTTTTCCTGTTCCCAACACAAAAGGGGTTAAAGGGAGTTTGAGACACCAGCGAAAGAACAAAAAATGTCCAGGATGGGTGTTCATAAGGACCAGGGCTGGGTACCTCTACACTTGGGCCTGTGTTCTGAACAGTTGACTCAGGGCAAACAGAGCATCATGATCACAACCCTCAGAGCCGTATATACTCACTCATTCATTTGCCAAACCGCTTAATCTTATTCGGGTCACAGGGAGGCCGAAGCCCATCTCAGCTGACACTAGGCGAATGCAGGGTACACCCGGAACAGCTTGCCAGACCGTCGCAGGGCCAACACACACACACACAACCATTCATACTCACACCTAGGAGGAATTTGGAACAGGCAGTTATCCTTATGTGCATGTCTTCAGACTGTTGGAGGAAATCAGTGTATCGGGAAGAAACCCACGAAAGCACGGGGAGAACATGCAAACTGTACATCAAACTCAAAACCCAGGACCTTCTTGCTACGTGCTAAGCACTACGCCACTGTGCCGTACTTTGTGATATTTTATCACATCAATATATACTACTCTTTTTGTATTAAATAATTTCTATTTTTTCTCTTAATACTAGGTATTCTTTGTCATTATTTCTCCAGGCCCACCACAGGTTCCTCAACGTCTCGTCCAGCATCCGCTGCACCAAAGTCAGCCGCTCCTGCTGCATCCAAGACACCATCAAAGACCACTCCTTCTGCAGCCAAAACAAGTGCTTCTGCTACTAAACCATCACCTGCTAAAACTCCCTCTGCTGCGCGAGCATCAACTACATCCACAAAGAGTCCGACACCCGTCAAGAAAGGTAGCTAAATGATCTAAACTTTATATCCATATAGGAAAGCATTTTCACTCTCTAAGGGTAGGTTTGCATTGTTTTTGAACATGATGTAGCTTTTCTTATGGATGGTTAAATTATTTAAGATGTTGGCATAAATCAATTGTATGAATTTAAAATGCAACTTGTATTTGGACTGGTTGCTTTGAGTAATGAGGAAGAAGAAGTTGGTACATGATGTAAATGTTTAAATAATTGAATGGCAGTCATACTAATTAATAATAGATGAAAACCAGCAAGAATACTTAACTAACTGGCTTTAGTCCTTATTATTTACATACATGTTTGTTACTGTTTTACACAGGATATCACCTATCCTCATAGCATTCAGATATGAATAGTTTACATTAAATATTTATATATGACACAGTAACTGACACTGAGAACACTCTTCCTTTTGCTATATGCTTAACTCTTCAGATGCAAGCAAGCCAGCTACCCCAGCAGCCAAGAAGTCAACTGCCTCCCCTCTCACGCGCCCTACTTCAACAAAGACCAGCAAGCCTGACAGCGTGAAGGCAACCACGCCAGCCAAATCGGAGCCTGTCTCCAAGAAACCTTCTACCCCCAGCAAGCCAACAGTGGAAGCCAAGGCGAGTAAGCCTAAGGAGAGTAAACCAACTCCGTCGAAGGAAATCAGTGCCGCTGCGAAAACATCTAGTGCTAAGAACAGCACAGCTAAGACAGCTAGCCCTAAGAAAGTAGTGGGCAGCAGCACTCCCATGCCGGTTAAACGTGCACCCAAGGCTACACAGAAAGAGAAAGAGGTTGTAGCCCCTGCTGTTGGGAATACTGCTGCAGTTGAAGTCGTGGCTGCTGCTGCTGTTGCTGCCACAGCTGCTGGTACCTTTATTGCAGTGACAGAAAGTACTTCTGAAGTCCAGCCCGAACTCCTGCCTGAATCGAAGCCTGAAGCTCCACCTGAACCCAAGCTCGAAGATGCACCTGAACCCAAGCTCGAAGCTGCACCTGAACCCAAGCTCGAAGCTGCACCTGAACCCAAGCTTGAAGATGCACCTGAACCCAAGCTCGAAGCTGCACCTGAACCCAAGCTCGAAGCTGCACCTGAACCCAAGCTTGAAGATGCACCTGAACCCAAGCTCGAAGATGCACCTGAACCCATTTCAGTGCTCCTGTTGGAAACCCAGTCTCTTGTATCCGAGACCGAGTCTGAAAATATTCCTGAAACTATTTCTGATCTCCTACCTGAAATTAAGAATGAACTTGAACCTGAACCCAAATCAAACATCTCGTTGGAAAATGAGTCTGAATTTATCCCTGAATCCAAGCCTACAATTGTGCCTGAACCCAAACCAGAACTCCAAATAGAAAGTGAACCTGAATACACAGCTGAGGACCTAGTTGAAACTAAATCTGAAATTTCACCTGAACCCCAATCAGAAGGTCCACTGGAACCAGAGTCTGAATTTACATCTGAAATTAAGACTGAGTTCCTGCTAGAAACTAATTCTGAATATCCCTCTGCCACTGGATCCCAGTCAGAACCCCTGTTGGAAACAGAATCTGAATTTGCCCCTGAACAGAAGTCAGAACTGCTTTTAGAAACAGAGTCTGAATTTGCCCTTAAACCCAAGACTGAATTCCCTCTGGAAGCACAGTCTGAATTTGCCCTTGAATCCAAGTCTGAACTGCAATTGGATGCAGTGCCTGAAATTTCCCCTGACCCCAATTCTGAATTCTGTCTGGATGCAGAGCCTGAAATTTCCCCTGAACCCAAGTCTGAACTCCCTCTGGAAGCAGAGTCTGAATATGCCCTTGAATCAAAGTCTGAACTACAATTGGATGCAGAACCTGAATTTGCCCCTGAACCCAATTCTGAATTCTGTCTGGATGCAGAGCCTGAAATTTCCCCCGAACCCAAGACTGAACTCCTGTTGGAAACCGAGTCTGAACTTGCCCCTGAACCCAAGACTGAACTCCTGTTGGAAACCGAGTCTGAACTTGCCTCTGAACCCAAGACTGAACTCCTGTTGGAAACCGAATCTGAACTTGCCCCTGAACCCAAGACTGAACTCCTGTTGGAAACCGAATCTGAACTTGCCCCTGAACCCAAGACTGAACTCCTGTTGGAAACCGAGTCTGAAATTGCCCCAGAACCTGAAACTAAGCCTGATTCTCTGCCTGCAACAGTCCCAGAACACACAGTTGAATCTTTGATTGCTGCTGCAGTCGAGGACATTGCAGCAGACACTGAGAATATACCATCGGATACGGATGAAGAAACACCCGAAGAGGTGGTACCACAGCTGGCAGCTGAGTTGAATTTAGTTCATTTTGAGCACCCAAGTGCACCTTCTACTCTTGGAACGACAGTCATGTCACCACCGTCCTCCCCTACTGGAGAGTCTCCTGTACATGTGGAACCCCAGATCCTTGCTCCATTACAAAATACATATGCTGCCAGTAATATATGGGCACATAATCAGCCTATGTTCTCAAGTGATATTACCACAGAGAATCTGGAGCAAGAAGAGATCAAAGTTCAGGAGGATATCCTGACCACCAAGGAGTCTGCAGTAGAGGAGGCTCTGGATGTTGGGAAACCATTCAGTCTTGGAATGCAGCCTGATCTGTTGAGTAGTTCCCATATGGAGCATTTCAGCAGTGTGTCTCCTATATCTCCCAGTATGGAGAAAGAGGAAGCAGTGGAAAAGGCAGAAGAAGAAATCAATGAGGATGACCATGAGGAGGAGGAGGAGGAGGAGGAAGAAGAAGAAGAAGATGAGGAGCAGCAGGAGAGGGAAATTGTAAAAGTTCAAGCAGTGCCTGAGAAGGAGGATGACTATGGGTTTGGATTGTCAGGATTTAGCAGCTCTAGTCATGGTGTAATGCAGTCTGAAGATTTCATCCAGCAGCAGCAAGTAGAAACAACCCCATGCTTTCAAATGGAGGGTCATGACAGTGGTGAAGACGAAGAGGACTTCTCACTTAAAAAAGTGGAAACAGAGCAGCCATTTATGGGCCCACCTGGGGTCAAATCTTTTTCAGATGAAGAGGAGGAAGAAGAGGAAGAGGAGCAAGAAAAGGAGGACATGGACACTGGTCCAGAGCATATTGAAAAGAACCACATGAACTTTGGCCATGAGCAAGCTGGGGATCACCACATGGATGTTCACCTCAAATCTGAAGAAGAGGAGGAACATGAGGATGATGATGTTGAGATGGTTAGTGAAGGCCAGATGGAGAGTGGAAGCAAGAATGATGGAAATGTTGAAGAGGATGACTATGAGGAAGGATATCTAGACAATTTGAACTGCACGGCTCCAGCTCCCTCAATACCCATGACTGCAGCCTGGGGCCCATCCAACCCCTTTGCAGACACTTGGGCTCAGCCAACCTCTATCAACATATTATCTAGTCCCTTAGACGTTAGGGCAGCTGATCCTGACTCACCCACAAAGTCCCCTGCTGAGGCCTGGCTGGAAAAACCTCTAGGTCATTTGCCCGAACCACATCTTGAGGTCCGTGAAGCAACTGAGAGCTCAGTCCCAGTGGATGGTGCTAACCTGTGTGCACCTGCAATTGGTATGTCCCAGTCAAGCACCCTTAGTGGAACAGCCCTCGCAGCCCACAGCAGTAGTGAGACCAGCACACCTGAAGAGCTGCGTGACTATGACAGCAGCTCAGGTGTAGAGTCACGTTCAGACAAGCAACAGACGCCTGTCCCGACAGTCCAGCCTGACCAGGAACAGGACCTGGGGATTCACCTGGAGCGTGGAGATGGAGAGGAAGAGGAGGCAGAGACTCTCCCAGCAGATGAAATCCTGGGTGATGCTCCAACTGCTCCAGCATCTGTTCCATCATCCCCTTCTACTTCTGGGGATGAGGCAAGTGATACAGAAGGAGAGATGCAAATTAATGACCCTGATGCTCCAGCTGATGACACTGCAGCCTTAGACAGTCCCACCGCCTCCCGAAACCTCCCCGCCTTGGAGGAAGATGAGGAGGCCACTGACATGCACGTTGGAGAGGAAGACGGTGGGACCCCACAATCCGCCAACTCTGTAGCCTCCTATGGCTTTGACTGCTCAGTATCCAACTCCAATGCTCATTCCACTGCCGAGAGCTGTGGTAAGAGCCCTGGGATTTTTTCGCTGGAAAACGAAGACCAGCTTCCAGAAGAGGCTAAAGATCCCTCACTTATTAAGGAGCTGACCTCGCCTGCTGCAGCCGCTCAAGCCGAGGATCTACTTGGTTGTCCTGTTGACCTGATTCCCCTCAGCCAGCAAGGGGAGTCACACACTGATCCTGATGAGCAGTATCTGCTGTGCGGGAAGACGGGGGCCAGTGCTCTCGAGGAGTCTGACCCCGAGTCTCCAATGCACCTGTCTCCTCAACACGGGGACAGCACCGATGGCCAGCCACCTTACTATTCTACCATATGTGATAATACTGATAGCTTTCTGGCAGGTAATGTATAAATGGAATGTGCAAACCCCCCCACACCCCCACACCCCCACACCCTTTCCAAAACAGCACCCTCTTTTCCTTTTTGTCGTTTGTTTTCTTATCTGTCCAGGTGATGGTGATATGAAACGGGGTATAAATTGGACATAGGGGGATGGACTGTAGGTTTATCAGTGCTGCTTTCCTTTCTTACTACTATTATAGTCATGTTTATGATTGTATGGCTTAAATTCATGTATGTACAATAGCTATGCTCATTTTCTATTAGAATGTACTATTAAATAACACTGCATACTACAGCACCCCTGAACATGGATCGATAGACTGAACTGTTGCGAGGAAAGAAAAAAAAAACTAAAGAAAAGAAAAAGGATCACATGGACGGACTCTGTTTGTATTTATCCTACTGTTTTTACCGAACAAATGTCGATGATTTTTTTTATACTTGTTTTGTTTGATTTTGTTCCCAATCTTCTCTTGCACTGTAGACGTACCATTACATCCTTTTTTTTAACTTGTTCCTGTGTCAAGAACTAACTGTTTTAGCACTAATTAATGATAGGTTTTCTTCCAGAGGCTTCGCACTTTGGGGTTTTTTCAATGTAGGGAATTGTTGGAATGTTAGATGGCAAGCAATGTTTTATTTTTCCTTTTTTTCCTCCTCGTATTAAAAAAAAAAAAATCCAGTGCATTTTTTGTGAAGGATAACTTATGATAAGTCACATACCACAGCTTTTTAAGTACTCAGCAGTGATCTGGTTCTATTCATTTGCAGTAGTTGGACATTTTTTCTTTTTCTCAAATATTGAGTGTGGTGAGGGGAAAAAATGTCACTCGCGTTTTAAAAAAAAAAAAATGACACTTGAATGTGGCTGGCGAGTAATGGACATTTTTTGTTTTGGGAATTGCATGTACAACTTATTACGTTACTGTAATACTGTTCAAGACCTGTTATGTCAGGATGGTCAGAAAAAATAATAATATGGTTCACACTAATTAAACGGTTTTTCAAAATTCCATTAAACATCATTTCAAGGCCATCTGTTCCCGTTTCTTATTTCCTGCATGGTGCTAAAAGTTTGTCCTTATGTTTTTTTAAGTCTCGGTGTATTATGAATTATTCCCATTGGTGCATTCTCATGGAGTCTGACTGGGAACAGGAATGGTGTTAACTCCTAATGGAATTTTGATGAAACGACAGTCCTGGTGTCCGTCCACACCCATCATCTCTAGCATGTACCCTGGTCTATGAGTAGAATACCATCCCTCCCTATTTAAAGAGTCTGCACATCCAAACACATACAAAGAAACTCTTACTCCTGGTCCGTCCTGTGTGTCGAATAAGGCTGTGCACAATCCAGCCTCAGCCTGAATCAATCTTCTCTCTGCCTGGATGTCTCCCCTCATCCTCTCTCTTTCATCCATTTTACTCCATTAATGATTTACACCAGTCTGCATACCCTCATTCACCACCACTTTAATCATTTCACAACTACCTCATGGTACCAACCAACAAACTCTGGTTATTCTTGTACCCTGCATAAAAACAATTACGTTTGTGTGTGTGTGTGTGTGTGTGTGTATGTGTGTGTGAATTTATTATTCATCCTCAGTTTAGAATGTGTATAAATATACCTGTGTGTATTTTTAGTGTTTTCCAAAATGTAATAAGAATAATAATCTCTTTGTCTTGAAGCAGCTTTATAAAGTAAGTGCCAGTTTGTCTGTAGAAAAGTGGGTCCTTGTTAAAAGCAGGTCTTTTGAGGACCTGTACGTTCTCTCGAAATAGAAAGGTCTTGGGTTTATCGCTGTAAACGCGATCCCGTGTAATTCTTTTCTACAGAAGGCAGTATTGGACGGCTGTGATGCTAGTAATTTAGTTTGCTGACTAACGCTCCTGATAAAAGGCCGGAGGCTAGCATTTAGAAAGTTTTCTGATCTGATTTTGCTTTTTGTATTGGATTAAATTCCTGAAAAGGAAATTAATAGTTAGCTTTCAGGAGACAGCCCAGCATGGAAACCCAAATCTGATTGGATAACTGCATGAAAAACAGGCTACATAGGAAGCAAGGATGGGCCAAAATAGTTTGATCCCGATACGGCAGACATTACACAGTGCTGTACAGTTATTTTTGCGAACTGAGTGCAGCTCTAACGAAGGTCTTGATGAGTATGTTATAAGGAAGGCATTGAAAAAAAAAACCTTTATTGCGATCTGTTTCACCTTCAATTAAGATTTGCTTGCAGACTCTTGATCATGATGAGAGAAGTAGACTAACAGTCTCTACAAGTATGGTTTTGACCCATGGATTTGTTTATTTTTATATTGTTTACTGGGGTGGCATAGTGGATTTCCTTCAGGTACTCTGGTTTCCTCCCACAGTCCAAAGATATGCACACTAGGCTAATTCGATATTCTTGATTGCCCCTGGGTGTGAATGTGAATGGTCGTGTGTCTGTTAGCCATGCAATGGTCTTGCAAGTTGTACACAGTGTACTCCGCCTTCACCCGAAGTTGGCTGAGATAGGCTCCAGGCTCTTGTGACCCTAACAAAGGTTAACTTGGCTTGGAAAATGAAATTAATATTGTTCAGTGTTGCTTGACCATATTTCTCTCCCCATGGTCTGTATACCACTTTCCATTAGGTTCATTTTTATCCTCTTTTTGTTCCCTTTGGTCAACCCCCCTGTCGGTAAAATGTTCCTCTATCAGTAACCAATACTGCAAATGCTCTTGACTGTTCCACAGGGTGCAATAGCCCTCAGCTAGCAAGCCATCAAGAAATGAAGCATGGCAACCCACCATTGTTTCCTCCAGAGGTCAATGGCAATCACTACCTCACTCCAGTGCAGAATGCATATAGGCACCATAAGCCCCTCTTGCCCCATCCTCAGCAGCTGCAGAACCAACCCGCCAGGTGGGTGGTAGAACTCGGCAGGCTTTCTGCCGCTTGTGCACCACAAGCCCGCCGAGCAGGTCAGCTGAGGCGCCTGGAGCAGCACCAGCTCCACCTCCGCTACATCCTGCATCGACAGGAGCAGGAAAGACAAGAGCGTCTATGGCTGGAGGGAGAGAGGCAGCGACAGGAGCTCCAGAAGCAGCTTGAGAGGCAACAAACTCTGCGGCAGTGGCAGAAGCAAGAAAGGCAGAGAATGGAACGGCAAAAGCAGTTGGAGAGGCAACGGCAGGAACTGCTGCAGCTTCATCTTCATCAGAAGCACAGGCAGCAGTGGCAGCTCCTACAGTGGCAGCTCGAGCTAGAGCAGAGGCTTAAAAGGCAGCAAAAGGTTCAGCCAGTCAAGCGGATTTCTCCCTCACATGGACTGTGCACCATCTATGAAGCCATGGAGATGAACGAGGATGAAAATGTTGAGAAGAGCAATGCCTCAGTGAAGAAAGGGTCAGGAGTTGGGCATGACTGGAATGCCAAGGTGGATGTGGTGCAGAAGCTTATCAACCAAGCCTTGTTGCTTGAAGGGGAGGATGGCTGCCCACCACTGCTTTACCTGCCTGGGCAAGGAGGGGGCACTCTCAGCCCACTGGAGAGTAGTTCCTGGCCTCAGGTCCTGCACCAACTTAGCCATGCTTCAGCCACCATCACCTCTGTTTGTAGTTACTCCCCCACATGGGGAAACTCACCACAGGGTGACTGGACCATTGTCGAGCTTGAGACATACCATTGATAAATTAGTTCAGACCTCCTAAAACTGAGTTAACACCACATGAGTGTAAGATTTAGCTCTTTTCGTGTTTATCGTAGTCTTAATATACAGTATTTATTATAACTATGATACACTGTGCTATGTGATTTGGATTGTAGTTTACTGATCAGCAGGCATCATTCCGATTTATCCTGGTAAGAGATCACGGCAGGATGACATTTAAGCCAATGTTTTGAGTGGAATTTGTCAGCATTTACATCGCAGTGTGTGACGTAGGTGAGGTAGAGCAGTTGGGAACACCTTAATGGTAGGATTTTAAAAAACATACAAAACAAAATCTCCAGCTGGGTGCATTGTTCTACAACTGACCCTTATGAAGGTTAGAGGTCAATAATCATACACCATGCATGTAAGAATGAACTCAATAGGGTTCCTGCATGCCACATCGACAACGTTCATGACTTTCAACTGGGAGATCGCAAGTTCGAATCCATGGGTGCTAATTGGCCAGGCTCTCGAGGGAAGGTTTACACTCAGCGGTCACCAGTATTGGTATCTGTGAGCGCATGCGTACAATGGGGCAGGTAGCACTTTCCCTACGAGTGTGTTAAGCCAACCCTGAATACGCATGTGCGAGCAATTTATAAAGATCACTTGTCGCAGAGGAGGTATGTGCTTGCTTATGCCCCTCCCTGGTTAGTGGTGGTGGTGTGATCAGGAGGCAGTATTTGTTGGGTATGACTAAATAAGGGGAGAGAAATCATGCAAAAAAAAAACCCTCAAATGTCTATTTGTACTTAAAATTCTGTTGTTGTTTTTGTTTTTGTTATTAAATTTGAGAAGTGAATGATTTGAGCACAGGACACACAGCAGTTCATCAACCCCTTTGATCTGTAAGAACCCAGAATTGAATATGTAATGAATCTCTAATGGAATGAATGGAGTGGAATTACTTGTTTGTGAATAATGTCTGCTTATGTTTTCTGCCTTATTTATTTTGAAAACTGAAGTATGTTTCTAGTTTATTTTTTAAATTGTAGCGCTCTCGGGTGAACAGGATCGCTGGAATTCTGAGATCTCGGAGTCTGTTGCGTTTGGTTTGTAAGAAAAGAGACACGACCGCTGAAGGCTTATGAGCACTTCAGACACAATGACTGTACTAATGACTGCGGGGTGAAGAAAATTAGATGCTATGGATGGGGGGGGGGGGGGGGGGGGGGGGGGGGGG
>JAQMYF010000022.1:42539776-42554776 GCA_030014195.1 Neosilurus mollespiculum | reverse complement strand
GCGCTCTGTGTTTGTGTTTAGTTGTGAGCTCTGTGTTGATCAGCGTGATCGCTGCGTTCCTGATGGGCGTCGTCCTGATGACTGCGCTGTGGTGCATTTACTCTTGCACAGGTAACACGCCCCCCCCACGTACTCATCCAATCAAACCAGTGCGAGAAAGTTCTCAGGATTGTATATGCTGAAATTAGTTTTAAGTGAAAAGGGTAACAAAAAAGGGGTGAATACTCATGCAGTCATAATACACCCTACAAGGGTCCACGGGGAGGCTGATGCCTATCTCAGCCGACTCTGGGTGAGGGGGGCGTGCACTCTGTATAGCCCGCCAGTCCATCGCAGGACCAACAAACACACGACCATTTACACTCACTCACACTCACACCCAGGGGCAATTTGGACCAGCCACTTGTACATGTTGTCGGAGGAGGAAACTGGAGTACCTGGAGGAAACCACACAAGCAAACTCAACAGAGAAATGCCCTCACTGAGGTTGGGACTCGACCTTCTTGCAGTGAGCCGGACGTGCTAACCCTTATGCAATCACAACACTATGAAATATGGAACACCCATGTGGGACGGGGGTCAAGCGGGTATTTAATGCATAGCACTGCACAATTTGTAAAAGAATTTAAACAATGTGATGTTGTTGCCAGGGAGACCTGTGGCCATACAGAGAACCAGTCTCCAGGAAACCCCAAATTCCTGGAGCCCAATGTCTCCATTGGAACAGACCACCAGCTTGGTATAGAGGGTGGGTACATGCCAGGTCACAGTGGTACAGTCCAGACTGAAGGAACCAGACAGAACAGACACCCAGATGTTACATTTTAATCAGGAAATCATTTCCATGTGTGTTTTTATTTTTATTATTTAATGACATTTCACTGTATGTGTTTTTTTACAGGAGCTGGATGACGTGTGTGTGTGTGTGTGTGCGTGTGTGAGACCAATGAGCCATGGACATTATACACTTGTGACTGAAACCACTTCAATCTGCACCACTGCTCCAGATGTGGACCATTAGATGTGGCTTTAATGACCTGAATACTGACTTCTGCATTCTGATTGGTCGGAAGGTGTTGAGTAATATTCTCGTACCACAGCTCTGACAGTAGCGCGGCTGCTATAAATCACAGGTTTACATTTACATGCTCGTTTTAACGCTTTAGCATCTCTATTCACACGGAGAAGTTTTCTTTAAGGAGATCTTTATGGACAGTAGGGAAGTAGGGAAGGAGTCTCCAGTGTCCGAGCTCCTGAGTGGCGTGGCAGACATCACCTGGAGGACGCGAGATCGAACTGATAGATCTGCAGCCATCCAGAGCCGGCGGGGGAGGAGGGGTAAAATTGGCCGTACTCTCAAGGAGACAGGGATGGCGTACACTCTTACATCATTCCTGTCAATCACAGTGACACCAGCCAATCATGGCTCTTTGTGAGCTCATATATATTTATATATATATATACTGTATGTAGGTGAGCGATTGCACTTTCCTCTGCAGGTGCATTCCAAAACCTTTAACGTGCACCTTGCTTGAACCAGATGTTCTTCTGCTCCTCCACCTTTGCCAGACATCCCAATTCTCTTAGTTGTACATCGAGGATACTCTCAAGACTCAAGGCAACGATGTGAGGAACATGGAATAGAGGGATGGTATTTTTAGAGAAGTGAGACGTCATTTCCTCTGAAGCGTTACACAGAGTAACTTCTGCTTGACGGCGGCTCAGCTGACCTGCTGCGTAAAAGCATCAGATGTCATATAGGGGGGGGGGGGGTGTTCTTTATACACTGACGTGCAGCTCTTCCAGGAAAGCTGCTCTGGTGTATCCTCACCCGTCGCTTCTTGTTCATGTCTCCATCCATCAATTCATCCATTTACCAAACCATTTAATCCTACTAGGGTCGCAGGGAGGCCTGAGCAATAAATCGGTTTTGGATAACGCTAACTCTGCGCTGTATTAGCCTGTGTCACATCAAGCTGTGGTTGATTATTTTCCTATTACAGCACACACACACACACACACACACACACACACACACATTACCCTTCGATTTTATTGCAGACGTGTACAAGGTGATGATTTTGTTTGAGCTGAATTAATAGCTTCAGTAATTATTAATTATAGACTAATGACTGGTGCTGTACAGTGTGTGTGTGTGTGTGTGTGTGTGTGTGCGTGTGTGTGTGTGTGTATGTGTGTGTGTGTGTGTGTGCGTTGTCACTGTGAAAGATGTGTTTCAGTGTTTCTCTTGTTCCTCACTGCTGAGATCACATTAAAGAAAATCTGTTCTTGCAAAATCTTTTCCATTTTCTAATTATTATTAAATTCATTTTCTTCACCGAGCAGCTCGTGATTCACCCTCAGGGTGTGTGTGTGTGTGTGTGTGTGTGTGTGTGTCTGTGTGTGTGTATTTTCATGACATTTCTCAAAGGAAGACTCCGTTAGATTTTGTAGACGAGGCGGATCACACTCTGGATCCGGGAATTTTGGTAAAGATTCTTTAACACTGTGAGAGGAGGATTTTTAACATTATTGGGATCACTGGGCTTGGTGGAGGTTTGCGCTCTCTCTCAGCGTGCACTTGTTATTATAATTTTAATAACCTGACAGACATTTTCATTGATAGATGTTTCAATGGTAACTGTGATGGAAATACACACACACACACACACACACACACACACAATCTCACATAAATATCCTTGTGAGGACCTTCTATTAACATAATGATGAATACAGATAATTAATGCTATTCCTGCACCGAACCTTAAGCTTAGTGATGAAAAGGTAACTTTTATGTGTTTATTTATTTATTTTTGTTTAAAAGCAAAAAGGAAGGAAAAACAACACAAATGGTCCCACAAGGTAAAGATTTGTGCCAATTGGACCTCATAAAGGGATAAAATACAAACCTTGAGCGAACACACAAAAACACACACACGCACACAAACACATAAATTGCACAATATAAAAATAAAACATCATGACCCTTACATCCAGAGATGGAGTTTGGGAAGATCCTCTCTAACTTTTACTCTAAGATGAAGCGCGTGCTGTCCGCCGCTTGTGATTTGAACTTGGTGAGTAAATTGAGTTGAAAAAGAAACCATTCAGTTTTTATTTGTAAATTATTTAAGAGCATTTCTATTTCAAAATAAAGGCATTTCAAGCGAATGTACATTTTGTGTACACTGCATGTTTGAGTTCGGGGACTTTAGCTCAGGCTGCTGGGGTAGGCCGTGCTGCCGTTAGTGCCGCAGTGTGTCTCAAGGTGGCGCTGCAGATCCAGTTTCCTCTGGAAGCCGAGCGGACAGTGCAGGCAGCGGAACGGTCTGTAGCTGCTGTGCTTCCGGCTGTGCGTGATTAGGTTGGAGCTCTGACTGAACGCCTTCCCACACACCACACACACGTGGGGCTTCTCACCTGTCAGAGATAAAACCACTTTTTAACCAGTTTGTAACTACATGCCCAGTGCAGCTAACTGAGTTATCAGAGGCCAGCCGTGTCTCTCACTGTCTGTGGTGAGAGGAATGTAAAAGAACCACTGCTGTCATTCGAAAAGAGTAGGCCATTGGGTTGCCGTCAGAGTGTTTCTGCCCTGCGATAGCCTGGCAAGCTGTCCAGGGTGTACTCTGCCCTCACTCAGAGTCGGCTCAGATGGGCGCCAGCCTCCCTGTGACCCTAATTAGGATTAAGCGGTTCTAAAAATGGATGGATGGATGTAACTATGGTGGCCGCTTCATGTTTCCTCTGTATCCGTTTGTCGCATACTGTATGTTGCGTATGTCATCCTCAGAAATTATCGTGAGACACAATGCGTACATGAGCAGTAGGGGACAGTATCAAGGTATAACGTGACCATGTGTCGATTAGCAGCAACAAAAACAAATGATGGAAAGATTTAAAGAAAAGTTTTTGACCAAGTCTACCCCCTGGTGGAGTCCTCCAGTAACACACATAAGGTAAGGTACATGCACTAAATAATTTAGCTCAGTTGTGCTTGAATTGTATTTATTAGCTAAAAATGCATAACTGTGCTTGGTAGTTAGCACTTGTACAGAAAAATCAATAGCTGTGTAGCATTTACTTGCTTGTATTATTTCGATTAATAAGCGAACCCGTTAGCGAGCTAACTTAGCCATAAAGCATTTCTGTGTGCAAACTCTAAACTATGTAGTGCATGTGTAGTCTGAAGTAGTCTTCGCTATGTTAGCTAAACAGATTTCATTAGTAACATTAGCTATGTTAGCTTGTGCCCATACTGGCTCGAATATGTGAAACAGATAATATAAGAAAGCTAAGTTAGTTATCAACATTTTTGGATTGTTTGAGTGTTTACTAGGGTAAATATTCGAAGACTGAAATCATTAGCTTTGTGTAATTTGTGAAACTTTATTTGCTCATGTATCGTCTGAATTGCTAAAAGAATTATTAGCTAGCTAGCCAATTTTCTGTGAAAATATTAGCTAGCTGTTTTTATTTGTGCCTGTCTTGTTTTGATTATTTCAAGTATCTAGTTTTAAACCAAGCTAGCTTTTCTATCCAACCAAATTAGCTTGCCCGTTTACTGTGACAACATTAGCGATGATTGACTGGGTCAGTACTGTCTTTAAGTGAAGTTTTTTGTTTCATTGATAAGGTAGATGAGGTAGCTAGCAAACTTTCTCTGCAAACAGCTAAAATTTTCCAGTGAACACATTAACTAGCGACATTATTGTGTGCTTGAGAGCTAATTTAGCTCATTTGAAGGACCGTAAAATAGCTGCATAGTGGCTGTGTGTGTGTGTGTGTGTGTGTGTGTGTGTGTGTGTATGTGTGTGTCTTACCAGTGTGTATGAAGGTATGTTTCTTCATGTCAGATTTTTGGTGGAATCTCTTGCCGCAGTACTGACAGGGGTACGGTCGAGTGTCTGAGTGGATCAGCAGGTGAGTGGAGAGAGTCGACGAGCGTTTAAACACCTTGCCACACACCTTACAGACAAAACTGCGCTCCTGCCACACACACACACACACACACACACACACACACACAAACACACAAAGGTTTATTTATTAACCCATACACCTGTAATCTCAAATAAAACAAACTCTAAACAATAAGTCTGTATAGTATGTAAGTATGTAAGTATTATGACCCAAACACAAACACACACACACACACACACAGTCTTACTTTAGCCCTGCTGTACAGACCGGATGGTCTGAACCCGTGATGCTGTGTGCCGAAACCTGACACACTCAATGGAACAGTGACTCTATCGATGTGAGATCTGCGCAGGTGAGTCACTAAACCGACAGCTGACGACAACACCTGAGACACACAACACACCAAACACGGTCTTTATATAAATTATACAGCTGAAGGGGCTTTAAAGAGTTGTACAAAAAAGATTTCTAGTGGTGTAGCATTGTATAGAGTTGTGAAATGTGTAAAACTGCCAAGAGTTGTGTAGAATTGTATAGCTGTGTAGAGCTGTGGGTAGTTGTGTTGAGCTGTACTCCATTTTGTAGAGTTGTGTAGAGTTGTGTAGTTGTGTTGAGCTGTACTCCATTTTGTAGAGTTGTGTAGAGTTGTGTAGGATTAGGCATAGTTGTGTAGGCTTGTACAGAATTGTGTGGGATTGTGCAGAGTTGTGTAGAGTTGTGTTGCATTGTGTAGGGTTGTACAGAGTTGTGTAGAGTTGTGTGGGATTGTGCAGAGTTGTGTAAAGTTGTGTAGAGTTGTGTTGCATTGTGTAGGGTTGTACAGAGTTGTGTAGAGTTGTGTTGCATTGTGTAGGGTTGTACAGAGTTGTGTAGCGTTGTGTGGGATTGTGCAGAGTTGTGTAAAGTTGTGTGGAGTTGTGTTGCATTGTGTAGGGTTGTACAGAGTTGTGTAGAGTTGTCTGACCTTCTCACAGAGTGGACATTCACACAGTGGAGTGTTGGAGTTGTCCTGCAGTCTGTGGCTCAGCAGCACCTGCACCAGTCGCTCCAGTTCCTGCTCCCTGTGAGAGCCAAGCGTGTGATTCAGGGGAGGAGACCACACTGAGGTGAACACCGGGGGGCGCTCACTCTCACCTGCCTGCTCATCTGCAACGGCACAACCGGCAACACATCAGCCAGGGGAAGCGTTACTGACTCTCTCACCCACTCCACTCCTCTCATCCTTCCATCCTCTCATTCTCTTATAACTGAATCAAATCTCCGAGGATCTGGCAACCCTGTCCAATCAATCAATTAGATCAGAACCCATATGATCAGTGACCCTGTGGTTTACCTGTTCTCCAGAGGCCCCAGTTCTCAGTCTGAGAGGCGGAGTCCGGGCTAGTTTCCATGGAAACCCAGTGAGAGGCAGGGTAACTGGGAGCCAAGGCCTCTTTTGGGCTGCTCTCCAGTGGTTGAGGTGAGCTGCTTCTTTTGGACCTGTGCAAGGCTCCCATTTGTCCATCAGAGTGGTAGGTGTGGGGGTGGGCAGGGCGTGATGAATGAGACCCCGCCCTCTTGCTCTTGACTAGAAATGAACGAGGCATTGTTCTTAAAGAGACAGGAGGAGGAAAGAGATAGCAGATGTCTAGAACAAAAGAGGAATAAAGCAGAGCATTAATGGGCCGTTAACACTCTCAGACTTATTTTGCTCCAAATCTTGATTAGCTTTCCAGGTGCGCGTGTGTGTGTGTGTGCGCGTGTGTGTGTGTGTGTGTGAGTAAGACAGTTTGTCTGTGGCTGTTTGATGTTAAGTGTGACACAGATGAAAGATATACATATTGTTCTGCTTCTAGCAGCTTTACACCTTAATGCTTTATTTATTATTTAACTGAACCACAGTGGAGAGCAAACTACTCCAAGCACGAAGGTTCAGTGTGCGGAGAGTGAAATCATAGAACTAAAAATACTGCACACAAATAAGACTAGAAAACTGGACACAGTGAGTTGACGGTAAAAATTAACCCAAACATTAACTACAAGCACATGGAGAGCGCAAGCATCCACACTACTTTAAAGAAAACAGCATGTACACAGCACCAGTAACATTGCTAACAAACAAATCATTCATTTTCTGAACTACTTAATCCTATAGCGGTCGCGAGTAAGCTGGAGCTTATCTCAGCCGACTCTGGCTGTGTACACCCTAAATGGCTCTCCAGTCCATCACAGGGCAAACACACAAACAACCATTCACACTAACTCTCACACCTGGAGCAATAATAAAGACATGTGATTTAACTGAGCGCGGGCTTAACCCTCAACGCAGTTAACATGTACGGAAGGAGTCTCCAGTGTCAGTGCTCTGTAACAGTCAGAGGTGCAGCACATGGGAGTGTCTTTACACTGTGCGGTTTCTCAGTAACGATAAGCTGCGTAGTTTTCCTCACTCATTCATTTGCCAAACCGCTTAATCCTATTAGGGTGGGTCGGAGGGTGGAGCTTATCTCAGCTGACACTGGGTGAAGGTGGGGTACACCCTAAACAGCTCGCCAGGAGTTTCTCCTCACCTCCGTCACAGGGCTTGCAGGGTTTACAGAGTACATGTTTAAAATCATACATTTGAATTCGGGGTGGCGCGCTGGCGTAGTGGTTGGTACGTCCGCATCACAGCAAGGAGGTCCTGGGTTCGAGTCCCAGGCTCGGCGAGGGCGAATCTGTATGGAGTTTGCATGTCCTCCATGTGTTTCCTCCTAGTACTCCGGTTTCCTCCAGCAGTCCAAAGACATGCACATCAGGCTGAGTGTTATGAGACTGTAAACTGTACAGAAACAGTCTAACGAGTGTCTGTCTGTCTGGTGTTTAATCAGAACGTATAAAAATTCAGAATTGTTATTTAACCTGGATCTGGAGCTGGATCACACTTATTGTATTTTCTACAATGTCTTTTATATAATGTAATGTGGTTTCAACACACACACACACACACACACACACACACACACCTGTGTGATTCAGTTAGAAATCCGAAGCCTGAGGTTTTGGGTTGTTGTTTGTTTTTGTGTTTTTTTTACACGCTGTGGCGTTTTCCAGCTGCACCGAACCTCCAGTGTTTCCTCCTCCTTCTCTCTTACTACACTCACAACTCGACTCACATCCACTTCAGAAACAATCAACTGTAATTAAACGCTATCATTCACAGGTACGGGGTTCGGCAGGCGCCCCTTTATCCTGAACGACTTCTATTTTATCTCCTCTAAGCAATCAGTTGGGATTTAAATCTTAAACAGACAACGTGCACCAGGAGATGCTACAGATGTTCGCTCTCTTTATTAACTTAATACGGCAACACATACTGGGAGATACAACTCATAAAATCCAAAGTATACAAATATACATTTAAAAATAATAATGAAAATGTTTTACTTGGATTTTAAATAGAAGAATTATAACATTAAATTATTATTTTTTTTACAATTTGTTTTCCACTTGTGCCTGTTTAAGGGTTAATGGTCTTACTCAGGGGCCCAACACTGGCTGCTTGGTGGTTCTGAAGCTTGAACCTACAACTTTCTGATCAATAAGTTAAAGACTCCCTGATGTTTTGGGGGTTTTTTAGAGGGGGGTTGGGGGTGTTCACATATGATCCACACAGACAATTTCGAGCACAATCAAATCCACTTAATGAAATTACATAGAAAAATTTTTATAAACAGATTATTATAAATAAAAAGGTTTCTCTGAAATGAAGAATAAAGAGAGAGAGAGAGAGAGAGAGAGAGAGACAGAGAGAGAGAAACAATTCCTGACTAAAGTTATTTGTCTTATACAGTTTATTACACCTGAATTTCTTTTTAACTATTGCTTATGTGTTTAAAATAATAATAATAATAATAATAATAATAATAATAAATATAAAATAATACACTAATCAATCTTTGGGGAGAAAAAGTTGCATTTATATTTAAGTGTATTTTCAATTAGTAATAATATTCAAAATATTTAAAAAATGTAAATAAATATAAATTAAAAATAAAAATGAATCTAAAATTAATTTCAGCTGCAGTTTAATTCTTTCGGAAATTGATTGAAAGTGTTAAATATTCAAAAGCATCAGACAGATGATCTCATATCATTAAATATAGAAATATAAAAGAAGGTGGATACGGAGAAAGATATATATATATATATATATATATATATATAGAGAGAGAGAGAGAGAGAGAGAGAGAGAGAGAGAGTACTGCCATCCTCTTATCGATTGATGGTTTTAGAATTGATGAGGCTTGTGGATAACGTGCGTGAATATAACATGAATTATAATTAAGATGAAGGTAAACAAACCTGATAAATAAATAAACATGATTAAAATAAAAATAAATAAACATGTTCACGTGTACTTACAGCACAGCGCTGAGCTTCAAACTCATCTGATTTTATTTATTCATTCATTTATTTATTTATTGAACTTACCTCTCGAGTCATCAGCAGGACTTGAAGAAACCTGATGAGTGAATGTCAGTGTCAGTGTGTGAGTGCGTCTGTAAGTGTGTATGAGTGTGTGTGCTTGTACATGTGTGTGTGTTTCTGCTTTGTACAGTCATCACACCATCAAGAGATAATGTGATTCAACCAAACTGAGGTTGGACCGAGAGTGTGTGTGTGTGTGTTTACAGAGATAAAGAGCGATAGAGTGCGTATTTGCTGAAATTAAAGTTTGTGACGAGGGAAAGTATTAAAGTGTAAATAATTACAGATGGAACTGAATTCAATACACTGTGTTACTTTAAATCTATCAGCAAATATTATTCCACACCGCAAGCTACTGATTCACTATTATTATAATATTATATTTTTATATTATTATAATATTATTATATTATATTGTTATATTATTATTAGATTGTTTTTATAGTATTATATTGTTATTATGTTATTATATTGTTATTATATTGTTATTATTAAAGTTTTAAAGCTCAGATTTTAAGAAAAACTCTTGATTGTTTAAGAAAGTGATCTTATTTCAGGTGGCATGGTGGTGTAGCAGTTAGAATCTCTGCCTCACAGCCAGAAGGTCCTGGGTTTGAGTCCCGGGCTTAACGAGGGCATTTCTGTGTGGAGTTTGCATGTTCTGCTTTGTGCTCTGTGATGCTTGCATGGGTTTCCTCCAGGTACTTTAGTTTTCTCCCACATTGCAAAGACATGCACGTTAGGATAACTGGCTGCTCCAATTTGCCCCTAAGTGTGTGTGTGTGTGTGTGTGTATGTGTATGTGAATGGCTGTGTGTATTGGCCCTGTGATGGTCTGGTGAGCTCTTCTGGGTTCTCCAAGAGCTGGCAGAGATAGGCTCCAGCCTCCCTGTGACCGTAATATAGGTAAGTGTTTTAATAGTCATAAGTTTTTGTTTTAGAAAGTTGACAGTTCCACACCACTACGATGAAATATCAGCTTTCAAACAACAAACCAGCTACAAAAGATCTTTTCTTTTTTTATGTTGTTATTTTATGGATTATTATTATTATTATTATTATTATTATTATTATTATTAATAATATTATTATTAATATTATTATTTCAATGTTTATTTCTAAACTCACTCAACAGTCAAGCGACCGAGTTCTGTTGAAATGAGCAGCTCGCTGGGAATCTTCATCTTTACTGAAAACTGCTGATAAGTTTATGACTTCCTCTGTCCGGTGGTCAGAAGGTGAGAAACAGTGACTGATGCTTTTCAAGACAGCAAAACAAAGCACTTTTAACCAAAGCTAGCGCCCTGCTCACTCACACACACACACACTTACGGCATTTGGAAGACGCTCTGATCCAGAGCCATTTAAAATGATCATTAATATACAGCTGAGCGATTGATGGTTAAGGGCTTTGCTCGAGGGGCCCAACTGTGGTACTAGGGTTTGAACCCCGACCTTCAGGTCAGTAACCCATTGCTTTAACCTCTGAGCCACCCACACATGTACACACATACACCGATCTCCTACTGATATAAGGTTTATTGATGGAGATAAGGACGGCACAGTGGAAGTACTTCGCATGTCTGCCTCACAACAAGAAGATCCTGGTATCATAAAGTCATTAAAAAAACATTCCAGCGCGACACACCACAACCTTTAACTGTACTTTCTGTAATGAATACTTTTACATTTATCCTGAAAACAGAAGTCGAATTTTGCATGACTTTTGCAGTTTTGTGTGTGTGTGTGTGATGTTTTTCTCAAGCTCAGCTCATGTCAAACCAAACCAACGTGAGGTGTAAAGAGTTTCACCAGCGCAGAGCTGATTCTTACAATGCGTTTTCTTTCTTTCTTCAGCCTATAACATCCCCAAATACACCAATACAGCACAAATACTACATTTTAACTTTACTTCACCCGTTTACTCGCACCCCTGTTTATTCAAACACGCCGTTGTTTCTCTTAAGAGACTCACAGGTGAGGTATGGTGTAGGAAACGTTATGTATCGGTGGCTGTAGAGCGAGCAGAGAGAGCAGCGCTTCTGAAAGATGAATCACCACAGCGTGTGCAAAAATAAACCTTCACCCATACCAAACACTTGTGAGAATTTCTTGCTGTGGTTTTTAGTGTGATTTCTATGAAGATTAAAGAAGATTGTTGGCTAATCTTTCCCTCAGATAATCTGCTAGCGCCGAACCCAGCCGTAATGACTCTTTCTATGATCTGGTAAATGTGGGAGGAAACCGGAGTACCCAGAGGAAACCCACACAAGCACAAGGAGGTCATGCAAAACTCCACACAGAAACACCCTCGCCGAGACCTGGAGCCCAGGACCTTCTTTCTGTGAGGTGGATGTGCTAACCGCAACGCCAGCGTGCCGCCCTTGTAACATTTTAACCCACTGAAATGTTGTTATAGTAAATAAAAACGCAGACAATTTGTCTCATCACTGGTATGTTTAAAATTACTTTTTAATAGAAATAAAGTAGACGCCTGCATCTACTTAACGCCGGAAATGTGAACTAACATACAGCAGCGTAGGGTCACGGGGAGGCTGAACCCTATACTCAGACGACTCTGGGCGAAGGCGGGGTACACACTGAACAGCTCATTGAACGATTGCAGGGCAACACATACAACCATTCAAACCTAGGGGCAGTTAGCCTTACGTGCATGTCTGTGGACTGTGGGAGGAAACCGGAGTACCCAGAAGAAACCCACGCTAACATGGGGATGTACAAGCAAACTCCACAGAGAGGACCTTCTTGTTGTAAGGCGGTCATGCTAACACCACCGTGCCTCGCTCATTACAACAAAAACGTTTGACGTTATGACGTGATTCCGATTCTATTTTCTTCTACCTGAGTTGCAGTGATACGCTACTGCAGCCTTAGTTTCGATGGAGGTCTCTCTGTCCGTTTGTTTGTTTGTTTGTTTTTTTGTGGGGACCCTACGGATCAGCTGATTTTGGAACGTCAAGGTCAAAGGTCAAGATCACAGCAAGGTCACGAAGTTTTGGGGATAGCACGCTTACAGCTTCTAACGCGTGCCGATAGACATGGTGTTGAAACACAAATATGAAACCATATATGGGCTTTCAAATGAGACAGTTTCCTCTGACCTTAAGTGACCAAGAAAAGGTCAAACCTCAGCTGTCTTATTAGCCAGTTAGTCTAACGTTCATGTCTTTGGAGCGTGAGACAAAACCAGAGTACCCAGAGGAAACCCACACAACCACGGGGAGAGCAAGCAAACTCCAAACAAAGGCCGGGACTTGAACCCAGGACCTTCTCGCTGTGAGGCGGTCATGCTAACCACTCCATCAGCACGCCCTGAGTATCACGATAAACTTTTCACGTTATAATGTGATTCTGATCTTCTTTTCTTTGACCTGAGGCTCAGTAATACGCTGCTGTACTAAGGTGACGTGAATTTGAATGCGTTTAGCCTTTAGGCAACATAAACTTCCCACCTCACATGTGCATGAAATAAGTTAAAGAGACAAAAAAAAACTGTTTCAGACGTAACCAAGAAAACACAAATCCTGCAGACTTTGACGTACTAGAAAGTGTTTCAAAGCACTGACACTGGAGACTCCTTCCATAATAAACATTACAACAACTACATGTGACTTTTCCATATAATGTTATGAGCTGAGCTAGCACTGCTCACAATGAGGATGAGTTTATATTGTACATCTGATATTCACTTCAAGCTCATCAGGTCTCTCTCTCTCTCTCTCTCTCTGTGTAGCAGTGTGTATGTTGTGTGGTACTTGTGGCGAGGGAAAGCGAGTGAGGTGCAGCTGGTGCAGACGATGTGGCGGGTTGTTCTGCGGATAAGAACTGTGGAGCGTTTTGGTGGAGACGGAGGGGCATGACGAGGGGGGCATGCAGGGGGGGGGCTCGGTGGGCTTCTCTCCATCCCTTGATGTCTTTGTTTCCCTGCCTGCCATCAATGCCTCTTTCTAGGAACTTGAATGTTGGGGGTTTGGGGTTGAGAAGGATGGGGGGATGTGTGTTTGTGAGAAGTATTTCAATGTTCCATACCAAAGCGAAGATGTTGTTGTTGTTCTCTTTGGTATGAAGATACTGTTGAATGTAGTAAAGTTTAAAGAGAAGCGGTGCTGTACAGCTCTCTAAAGGTCAGAGGAAGAACCTGCATATGTCGTGTGCTTCAGTTCGATTCAGTTATTCGATATCTGCAGCGTGTGACATTGACACGGCAAAAATTTCTGAAGTTCTGAAATGTGCTTATTTTGATTTGCACTAATAGTGGAAGTTAAACACACCCAAAAACGCTTTAAGGAAAATATCTGCACCAAACCACAACCAGTTCCTACAATCATGTTCTTGCTTAGCGCAGTTCGCTGTCACTTCACTACACATTAAAGGGGGGATTTTAGCAGAAATCGACCTTGTGCAAAATAATAAATAAATAAATAAATAAGCAGATGTTCATACCGTAACTATAATATGGTTCTTACATGTCCTACCAAATATCAGTGCACTAACCTGCCTAGCTTGTTCTTTAGACCAGATTTACTAATATCAGGAATTCAGATGAATAAAGATAGTGACTGGTGAAGAGGAGGTTGGTTCTCTTTATGACTGTGTACCACAGCAGTCTGGGCTGCCAACTCTTTTCAGGGCAACATACAAAGCAAACACAAGTTCGATTCATCACATATTCCGATTTGCATTTTCTCTGAATAATCATCATTTTTATATTTGACTATCGGCCCCTGCGGAAAAATGATGATCAGTGATCAGATGTTTGGGAAATTGGTGTTCAGTAATTGGTCATTAGGAGCATTGTTGATCAGGGATTGGTTGTTGGGAATAATGGTAATCATGATTGGTCAATTTAAATAATGGAGATCAGTGATTGGTCATTAGAAGCATTGTTGATCAGGGATTGGTTGTTGGAAATAATGGTAATCATGAAATGTCATTTTAAATAATGGTGATCAGTGATTGGTCTTTGGGAATAAAAGTGATCAGTGATTGGTCATTGGAAGCATTGTTGATAAGGGATTGGTTGTTTGGAATAATAGTGTTCAGTGATTGGTCATTTTGAATCATGATGATCAGTGATTGGTTGTTGGGAACAATGGTTATCAGTGATTAGTCATTGGGGGAAATGGTGAGCACTGATTGGTCATGGGAATAAAAGTGATCAGTAATTAGTTATTAGGAACAATAGTGATCACTGGTCTTTGGGAACAATGTTGTTCAGTAATTGGTCGTTGGACGCAGTGTTGGTCAGTGATCGGCTTATGAGAACAATAATTAGCGGTTGTTGGAAACAGTGGTGATCAGTGATTGGTTGTCGGGAACGATAGCAATCAGTGATTGGTCATTGGAAATAATAGTGACCAGTAATTGGTTGTTGGGAACAATCGTGATCAGTGATTGGTTGTTGGGAACCACATTTTTCAGTGATTGGTCATTTGTAGCAATGGTGAATAGTGATGGGTTGCTGGGAACAATGGTGATCATTCATTCATTCATTTTATGAACTGCTTAATCCTAGTTACGGTGGCGAAGTGGTTAGCACGTCCGCCTCACAGCAAGAAGGTCCTGGGTTCGATTTCCAGCTCGGGCGTTTCTGTGTGGAGTTTG
>JAQMYF010000022.1:42522758-42530258 GCA_030014195.1 Neosilurus mollespiculum | reverse complement strand
CTACACTACAGTATGTTCAGACTTTCACCGAGATGGATTTGTTATGATTTGTTTTTCTCGTAGACCCACTATCTGAGAGAGAAGAGCTGCCTGTTACCTGCGGGAAGAAAAAAGGAACACTGTATCCAAAAAAACTTATCAAAGGTAAACCTTCATCTGTACATCATTATACATTCATCTAATAATGATCGCTTTATATCATTTATAATGTTTCAGTCATCAAATAATCTGTAATTAATATTTATCATCCTACTGGACTTGTATTGTACATTTTTGTTTCCCCTTACTGAATAATAAACAACAAAAATACAAATAAATTTAAATAAAAATGCCCATATAAGGAAACACTGGCATGAAGAAGTGTAGACATGTAAATATATAATAAAGTTTTAAAATCATGATTATTATAAAAAATAAACACCATCAGTTCTGATAATATGATGAAATTTGGATCGTAGTAAAGATTCCATATAAACAACAGTCAAGAAAGTTTCATTAGCAGTGTTTACCAAGGAAATGATTTCACCACTAAGAGCTTTCGTTCCTACAGGGGAGAAGTGCATTGAGTCCCAGGGCCGCTGGTTCACTCCACCCGAGTTTGAGAGATTTGCAGGAAGAGGAAAAAGCAAGAACTGGAAACTCAGCATTCAGTATAAACAAAATACACTAAAGAAACTATTTGAGGTAAATCTACTCCACACACACACTCCATAAAGGTGCTAACTACAGGACGAAATACTCTACCAAGGGTGGAGACATACTGCACCAACACTAATAAACTTACTACAATATTAAAATGAAAATTCCTTTTTTTCTTTTCCCTTTTTTTTAAAGGATGGACTTTTGCAGCCTCCACCCAACAGGTTCCAGGTGCAGAACCAAATTAAGGTTTTTTTTCCAGTGGTTATGCTTTAATATTTATTATATTAAACACATAAAGTATTTTCTTCTGCCTATGTTCAGTGAAACCCATACACACACACACATACACACACACACACACACACACACACACACCAAAAAGATGCTAACTACAGTATAAAATATTGTACCATAATAGGGTGGAGACATACTGCACTAACATACATAAACTTACTGCAAAATTAAAATTTAAATTCTTTTTCACACACCCCCCTCCCCGCCCCCCTTTTGTTTATAAGGACGTTCATGTGCAGGGTGCACCCAGAACCTATGGTTACAAGGTGCAGTACTAAATTACGTCTTTTTTCCAGTGGTTATGCTTAAATATTTATTGTATTACATACATAATTTTTTTATGTCGAATATTTTGTACACTAAAAGGGTGGAGACATACTGCACTAACATACATAAAGGCCAAGCCGCTTTATTCTTCTTTGGGTCACGGGGGGGCTGGAGCCTGTCTCAGCCAACTACGGGCAAAGGTGGGGTACACCCTGAACAGCTGAGCCGACCACTCACAAGACCAACACAAACACACACACACACCCAACCATTTACAGTCACACCTAGGGGCAATTTGGAACATCCAATATGCTTGATGTATATATTTGGACTGTGAGAGGAAACCAGATAACCCAGAGAAAACCCACACAAGCTATGCAAACTAAACACAGAAAGGCCTTCACAAAGCCCGGGACATGAACTCAGGACATTTTTGCTGAGAGGCAGAAGTGCTAAGCACTACACCACCATACCGCCCAGGTATTACAATATTAAACATTCAATTTCCTTTTTGTTCTTTTTTCCCTTTTTTCCCTTTTTTTTTTTAGAAAGGACATTTGCAGCCGCCAGAAACATCCAACAGTTGCAAGGTGCTGCACCAAATAAGTCTTTTTTTTTTTTTTTTTTTGTATAATGCTGAAATATTTATTTTATTACATGCATCATTTATTTCGTTTCTTATTTTGTTAACTAAAGGATGACACATTTTACAATAAAATGGTGGAACATAAAAAATTTCAGTATTAAAAATGTTACGCTCTTTCCCTTGTTTTCTCTTTTCCCTGATTTGACAGAAGGGACTAATGAACCACGAAACCTTTTCTCCCCATTTTTTTATTAAAGATATTTCACTGAATAAAAGCATTAACATATATTTATTTATTGCAGAGCGAAACATTGTCTTCTGATTGTGTGGAGCTCCTTCCTCCACGTTAGTATTCACAGGACCCAATTTACATTTTCTTTTTATTTATTTATTTACTTTAATGTTGTACAAAAAGCTTAAATAAATTGAAACATTTCTTTTTGTTTTGTTTGTGTTCCCATGTGTAGCTTCACCGATTGATCTTTTCAAATACAACATTGAAGAGATCGAACCAATGGACAACGAAGAAGAAGAAGAAGAAGAAGAAGAAGAAGAAGAAGAAGAAGAAGATTGTGTGGAGCTCCTTCCTCCACGTTAGTATATACAGGACCCAATTTACATTTTCTTTTTTAATTTTTTTATTTTTTATGTTGTACAAAAAGCTTAAATAAATTGAAACATTTCTTTTTGTTTTGTTTGTGTTCCCATGTGTAGCTTCACCGATTGATCTTTTCAAATACAACATTGAAGAGATCGAACCAATGGACAACGAAGAAGAAGAAGAAGAAGAAGAAGAAGAAGAAGAAGAAGAAGAAGATTGTGTGGAGCTCCTTCCTCCACGTTAGTATATACAGGACCCAATTTACATTTTCTTTTTTAATTTTTTTATTTTTTATGTTGTACAAAAAGCTTAAATAAATTGAAACATTTCTTTTTGTTTTGTTTGTGTTCCCATGTGTAGCTTCACTGATTGATCCTTTCAAATACAACTTTGAAGAGATCGAACCAACGGACAGCGAAGAAGAAGAAGAAAATGAAGAAGAAGAAAATTGTGTAGAGCTCCTTCCTCCACGTTAGTATTCACAGGACCCAATTTACATTTTCTTTTTTATTATTTTTTTTATTTTTTATGTTGTACAAAAGGGCAGTGGTGGCCTGGTGGTAGGGTGCTGGATTACTGATCCCAAGGTCGGGGGTTCAAGCCCCACTATCGACAGGTTCTCACTGCTGTCCCCCCAGTGCAGCTAACTGGGTTATCAAATGCCGGCCATGTCTCTCACTGTCTGTGGTGAGAGGCATGTAAAAGAACCATTGCTGATTTTCGTCAAGAGTAGCTGCATCGCTGTAAGCGTGTTTCTGCCCTGCGATGGCCTGGCGAGCTGTCCAGGGTGTACTCCGCCCTCGCCCAGAGTTGGCTGAGATGGGCGCCAGTCTTCCCGTGACCCTGATTAGGATTAAGTGGTTCAGAAAATGAATGAATGAATGTTGTACAAAAAGCTTAAATAAATTGAAACATTTCTTTTTGTTTTGTTTGTGTTCGCATGTGTAGCTTCACCGATTGATCTTTTCAAATACAACTTTAAAGCGATCGAACCAACGGACAGCAAAGAAGAAGAAGAAAAAGAAAAAGAAAAAGAAGAGGAAGAAGAACTAGAAAAAATGGAAGATGAATTAGATGAAGATGACCTTCAGACAAATCTACAAGACGATGGGTATGGGTGAGTACGCACAATCTGGCAACACCGTGAGCGCGCGTTTTCGTTTAGCGCCGATGATCGACAGACTGCACTGACCAATCAACGTGCTGCTGGGCAGACCTTCCGCGCTATTCGACATCTAAGTCATCCATTAATATCGCGTCTTCTTAGAGAGGGCGGGTACTTCCGGGTTGCAGTATAAACCCGAGGCCTGCGCGTGTGCTTTTAACATCTTGACTCTCTTCTGCTCCGGGTTCACTCACTAATAAGGTGAGAGTGATTTGTTTGAATTAAGTTTATTAAACACGTTTATCTGTTTTTAAAAAGTGAGTGTAAGTGTGTGTGTGTGATGCCGGTGGGGTGGGGGGTTTAGTTTGAATGAAGAGTCTCCAGAGTGGTAACGAGGCGTGTTAGCTTATTAGCGCCACGGCTAGTTAGCGTAGATGCTAATTAGCATAGCTAACTGTTTAGACAATAAGTGTTTGTTTTCTGGGTTTTTGGTTATTAATAGTGTTTTGGTTTACTCGACCTGTAATAAATAACAATGAGGCATGAAAAATAGGTACTGAATAAAAATAGAAATTGTGCTGAATGGAAGGAAAGTGTGCGGCTAATACCGGTTAGCTGAGTTAGCAATCATGGTGGGCTTCATTGTCTTCTACAAACACTGTTTCTGAGTAGAGAAATGTTTCTCACTCACACTTTCTCTGTCTAAACACTTCCTTATTAAAGGTCCAGATACATTCAGTTATAATCCGGTTCTGTTTGGTTTCATTAACGCGGTTAAGCTGAAGTTCAGCCCCAAATTCTTATATGGTTCTAGTTAGGGTGTAAGAGACCCTCCCTCAGTAGTGCTCAGGGGTAGGGGGTGGGTGAGGATTTGGGTCAGTGGTGGTGGAGGAAAATAATAAATAAATAAATAAATTATAAATAAAAACACACCTGTGATGAGGGAAATTCAGTACAATGGTGTTAAAGATGATTTATGATTATTTACAAGTTGTTGAGCCTCTGAAGAGGTTATTTATGTGATTTAAAATGGGTGAGTGAGTAAGATGAGTCTCTGTGCTGTTTACATGGAAAGGACGTAGAGTTTTCTGTTCGAGCCAGAATCATGTGATCAGTGGAGAGATTTTAATACAGATTGTTTTGTTTCTTTCGTGTCACTGTTTTTCCGTACTTTGATGGACGACACAATAAACCTGACGGTGTATCACAGAGTGTATCGTGCTGAACCGTAGATTTTCACAAAACTAGCCACGGATAAAGCGGACTAACAGGAACAAAATGACAATCGTGTCAAGATTTTTTGCTCAATTTCTTCAGTTAGCTTGATAGTTTTTATGGTGAAATTTGGGCACAATGAAAACTGTAAATGCTGCTGATATCTATTGCCGTATTGAGCAACGGGGAAATGTGTGAAAGTATTGACTCTGTAATCGAAACACGAACGATAAAAATCAGGTACATTTTCAGCACAAAAACCCGAGACCTGCACTGCGAGCCAGGGGGAGATGCTTTAGACTGAACACAGCCAGTGGGTGGTGATTTTGGCTTCCTGTGTAAAGGTTTGTTTGGTTCTGGAGAGAGATGGGTGAACCAGAAAAATGAGGGGTTTTTTTTCCTTACCAAAAGCCCCGTCCACTACCACCCCACCCACCAATCGGCGTGAGGGGCATTGTCATATACAATGCTGTTCAGTTGCATTTACTCAAACACACCACCGTTGATCACCTTTTTTGGAGTGGGTATTGGGACGGGTTAACTACACAAACCTAAATATTTTCATTGTGGTTCGATGTCCAATATGGCTGCCACAGTTGCCATCTTGAACTTGTATTCTGCATACTAATACTAAAAACCCATGGTACCTTTTAATAATGTGGCACATGGGCTCAAGGGTTTTTAACGATAAAATCCGATGCCGTGTTTCTTCCCTATTCTCTAATTCACCATTTCCAAAAGTTTAACATTGGACAAAGCGCATGAAGCTCCTTGATGTCCCAGGATAGTTAAAAAAGGGCAGAATTTTTGTCCCCTTTAACTTTTTATCCACCTGTAGTGAGACAGAGAGAGAGAGTCCAGTAACCACCAAGTGATCCGTCTATTAGATGGCACATTCCACAAAGTAACGGAGGGAAAGTAGTGCAGACCTGAATATTATGATCTGAATGAAAACTGTTTAGAGATCATAACCAGTTTGGTCAATTCTAGCCCAACAGGATTTCCCAGAATGCCGTGGTGTTTATGCCAACAAGATCGAGGTTTGTTTTTATTATCCATTCAATTCGGTGTCGTTATTCTCTTAAAAAAATCGACCTGAGCAGAAGGGAGGTGTTCTGTGGTCTCCGTGTACGTGTTACAGATGTTTTAGAAAGCAGCTGTGGTGATTAGATTTCTGTCACTGTTTTAATAACACAAACCGACATGAGGGCAATGAAAACACAGGATTTTCTCTTCTGTATGAAGTGCACTTAAGTTCAGACTCCTCCACACCTTTACGTGTTCGTGTGTGTGTTCAGCATGGCTGAGAACGATGCCGATAACGAGCTGTTGGACTACGAGGAGGACGAGGAGCCTCAGGGAGCACCGGAGAGTGCCACTCCAGCCGGGAAGAAGGAGGTAAAGGGTTCCTACGTGTCCATCCACAGTTCTGGCTTCAGGGACTTCCTGCTGAAACCCGAGCTGCTGAGGGCCATCGTGGACTGCGGCTTCGAGCATCCGTCAGAAGGTACTGCTGAAATACTGACAGTAACTCATTCAGATATCCGATTGGTCGGTGATTTTCATACGTGTGTATGTGTGTTTAGTGCAGCACGAGTGCATCCCGCAGGCCATCCTGGGCATGGACATCCTGTGCCAGGCGAAATCGGGTATGGGGAAGACGGCGGTGTTCGTTTTGGCCACGCTGCAGCAGATCGAGCCCGTGGACGGACAGGTACGCCCCCCGCACTTTCATCAGGTATCAGGGACGTTAGTTCTGTTCAGCGTCACAGCGATGTTTTTCTGTTGTCGTCCAATCAGGTGTCGGTGCTGGTGATGTGTCACACGCGTGAGCTGGCCTTCCAGATCAGCAAAGAGTACGAGCGCTTCTCCAAGTACATGCCCACGGTGAAGGTGGCCGTGTTCTTCGGCGGCCTGCCCATCAAGAAGGACGAGGAGGTGTTGAAGAAGAACTGCCCGCACATCGTGGTGGGGACGCCGGGACGCATCCTCGCCCTCGTCCGCCAGAACATACTCAGCCTCAAAAACGTCAAACACTTCGTCCTGGATGAGTGCGATAAGATGCTGGAGCAGCTCGGTACGGATTCGCGCTCTCAGGGGCTTGAGTGGTTTTTCTGTACCCTGTGAGCTAGAAGGGGTTAAGGGTTATATATACGTTGTTGTGCTTTAATGTGGATCTGGCAACCGAAGCCATGTGCTGTAGCTGAACGCCGGGACTCTTTCGGGTTTATGGGAAATGAATCCGAACCCTATGGTTCTGGTTCCTGCTGTGTGTTTATCGTGCAGTGGAGAAACGCCCTCGTGTTGATGGATGGATGGATGGAGGAATTAAAATAAAGTGAGAGAATAGAATGGTGTGAGAAGTTCAGGGACGTTTACTTAAAACATTTCTGACGCTTGTGGTGGTTGTCGTGACTGATTCTCTCTCTCTCTCCCTCCTTCTCCACGTTTTTTCTCTCTTTTTATGGTCTTTCATGCTCTCTCTCTTTCTGTCCCTTTGTTTCTCTTACTGCATGTCTCTCCATCTCTGTCCCTGTCTGCCTTTCTGCATGTCTCATTTCTCTCCGTGCTCGTATTTCTTTCTGCGTGTCTCTCTTTCCCCCTCTGTCCCTGTCTTTCACTTTCTTTTTCTGCATGTTTCTCACTGTCTGTGTCTCTTTCTTCCTATGTCCCTACCTCTCTCTCTGTCCTTGTTTCTCTCTTTCCATGTGTGTCTCTGTCCTTGTTTCTCTCTTTCCATGTGTGTCTCTGTCCTTGTTTCTCTCTTTCCATGTGTGTCTCTGTCCTTGT
>JAQMYF010000022.1:42505274-42522658 GCA_030014195.1 Neosilurus mollespiculum | reverse complement strand
CTCTCTCTCTCTCTCTCTCTCTCTCTCTCTCTCTCTCTCTCTCTCTCTCTCTCTCTCTCTCTCTCTCTCTCTCAGATATGAGGCGTGACGTTCAGGACATCTTCAGGCTCACCCCTCATGAGAAACAGTGTATGATGTTCAGCGCCACCCTGAGTAAAGAGGTCCGGCCTGTCTGCCGCAAGTTCATGCAGGACGTGAGTGTTCTAAACAGAAACTGGACAGGAAATGACATCACTAGCACCCTGATTGCCTGTGCTGTTTTCAAATGTCTGTTCGGAGAAAAAAAGAGCATTTTATTAATGATCCTCCAAAAATTAGAAGTTAAACCCTGTGTCCCCTCCCTCTCCTCCCCCCACTCTTCTCCGTCAGCCGATGGAGGTGTTTGTGGACGACGAGACGAAGCTGACGCTGCACGGCCTGCAGCAGTACTACTGCAAACTGAAGGACAGCGAGAAGAACCGTAAGCTCTTCGACCTGCTCGACGTCCTCGAGTTCAACCAGGTGAGAACGTCCCGTATGATGACACCACGTCTGAAATCGCCCGTGAAGCCAGGTTGCTCTGAGGCGCTGACGTGGGCTGTAATTCCTGTGTTGTCCTGCAGGTGGTGATCTTTGTGAAGTCAGTGCAGCGCTGCGTGGCGCTCTCTCAGCTGCTGGTGGAGCAGAACTTCCCGGCCATCGCCATCCACAGAGGCATGGCTCAGGAGGAGAGGTGTGTATACACACACACACACACACACACTGCAGCAAACCGGTTAAAACCGCTTTCAGGGCTGATTTATCACCCAGTCAGGTTTTACTGCTGTCCACGGCAGGTCACATGACCAGGATTGGTCTGTTACAGGATGGTGTGTGACTAAAACTCGCATTTTTAAGGCCTCACACACTCCGAGTCATGCTGTTTTTAGGAACGTAATCAACGGTAGGGTGTGTGTGACGGGGCTGAGGTGGTGTTCCATCAGAGCTGCAGTTATAGAACATTAATCAACAGGTTCCAACCAATCAGATTGGAGAATGACTTGGAAATTTAGAACATGGGTGGGCTGAGTCATGAGGTGTGTGTGTGTGTGTGTGTGTGTAGGCTGTCACGTTACCAGCAGTTTAAAGACTTCCAGAGGAGGATCTTGGTGGCCACTAACCTGTTCGGCAGAGGGATGGACATCGAGAGGGTCAACATCGTCTTTAACTACGACATGCCAGAAGACTCGGACACGTACCTGCACAGGGTGAGTCTCTGTCCTCGTCTCACCTTAACCATGACGCATATTCGTACTGTTGTTTGTCTCCATACGTGAAATTCTGAGACTTCCCTTAAAATAATACACACGGCGTTACGATTTGATCCTGAACGAGTGTCAGTGATCCGTTCTCTGGGTGCGAACACGGTAAAGTCTGAAGTGTTTTTACGTCCGAGCTAACCGGCTCATCGGGCCGGAGCTTATCACGGATTCATAGCATGACACGACTCGGAGAACGAGTTCATGGGTGGGGTGCTAATCCACCGCAGGTTGCCTTCCCAGTGTTTTTACTGGTACCCATTTATATCCGGTGTACTGGCTGGGTGAACATCATGTGGAGACTTTGTCCAGGGGTCTCAGCTCGGTGGAGGTCTGACAGGATTTGATCCCATGAGCTCAGAGCCCTAACCATTACATCACCAGCGCTTCAATGCACGCCAACATTAAAGCACTACCCTAGCGTTGTCTCTCTTGGAATGAACGCCGCCTTCCTTTTTCACATCACTTGATCTCAGACCTTATTAAAATGAGTGTCGCGCTGCCATTTTCTTCCTTCTTGCTTCTTCGTCTTGTCAGTGTAGGGGTCTGGATTTTAATCGGTCTGTGCTGCGGTCAAGTGAACTACGCGAAACACTATTAGGTCTCTTTCGGTTCATCAGTTTTACTAGACTTAAAGATTGGAACATAAATCTCCCTCTCACCTGTGGATCCATCTCGATCCCTTCTCAGGTCGCACGGGCTGGTCGTTTCGGCACTAAGGGTCTGGCCGTAACCTTCGTATCGGACGAGACGGACGCCAAGACGCTGAACGACGTGCAGGACCGCTTCGAGGTGAACGTGGCCGAGCTCCCGGAAGAGATCGACATCTCCACTTACAGTAAGATCTCTCCTCCACGCCTCGGGTTGCTACAGCTTCACGTCTCACCTGGTTCCTCTCTCATTTTTATTGTTTCTCTTTCTCCGTGTAGTCGAGCAGTCCAGATGAGTCGTCACATCATCGCGCCGCACCCGGGGACCAGCAGCCGCAGGCGCACGTGTGATCATGTCGTCATCGCCTGCCTGCTGGAGGAACCGCCTCCGGTGCGCGCTGACGGTTTTAAAGTTCATCATGGCGCAGTTTTTACCTTTTTACTGTTTCTCTTTGGGGGGAGGGGGAGGGAAAAGATGTTGGTCTTTTTTTTTTTTTTTTTTTTTTTTTTTTTTTGGTTTGTTTTAATGAAATTAAAACTTTTTATACAGTTACCGTTTATGGTGGTGTTGCTGTTTTGATTGAAAAAAAAAATTGAGCTCCTTTAGATTTTATCATGGTGTTTTAGTGACTTCATGATGTTTGGTGATTCGTTTTAATGCTAAAAATTTCAACCTCCAGGCTTTTTTTTTTTTTTTTTTTTTTTTTGCTGTAAATTTAGCAGTGGGTGAAAATAAAGTGAGTGAAGATAAGTTTTTCATTTGGACCCTTAATTAAAATCAGTCTCGTTATGCTTAAGTGTACTGACTTGTGCTTAATGTGAGTTTAAATGTGATTCTGAACACAGCCACACCCCCAGTAATAAGTGTGTGTGTGTGTGTGTGTGCGCACACACGTTTCTTTTTTTTTTTTTTTTTTTTTCATCATAAGTTTTTTGTATGTTTGTGTGAAATGTAAAATTGAGGTTTAGGGGGTTTTTTTCTCTCTTGTCACCATCATAATTAAAAAAACAACAGATAAGAGGGGAGACCTCGACCCAACTCTAATAATTCTGGGTCCTATTTTTGCGTGTGTGTGTGTGGCATCCTAGTCTTGCTAAATCAGTAACTGCCTAATAGGAAATAGTTTTATAGATCTCGGTAGATTAAAATGCTTCACTTAACTAACAGATGCAAGCTCGTTAATTTACAGCGCACTCTCTCTCACACGCGCGCACACACACACACACACACACACACACACACACACTGTGGTTATGTAGCAGGTGTGTGTTTGTCCCAAAAAGATGTCAAGGCCTGGGATTCCTGTTCGAATGTTATGTTATGAAATGTAATTCATTTATAAAAGTTAAAATGAAACAAGAAGTTCTTCGCTGTCTTCGAACTCTCATCCTCTGACCACACACGGTGACGTACTTCCGGTTCGTCTCTGACATCAGAGCTATCTAGATTTGTGCGTGTACCAATTCGTGGCGACGTTGTAAGATCGCAAGCTGATGTAGAGACGGATTGTAATGACGTGTCACACCGTTATAACTATCAGAAACCTATGAACTCATGATGTGGAACAGTGACATCATAATTGTGGGACGTCCATGTTCTGTTCACTCAGCAGTCCAGACCTTCCGTCTCTGTCACTGTGTCGGAAGACCTACACGTCGTCACTGAAAGGTGTTTCCACCCCGGGACTCGCACCTGGAGAGCCTTACGCGTTAGATGGAGTTATACAGAATTTATTATACGTGGCTGAGATCTGATTCAAGGAGATACGAGGGACGTCCTCTAGTTTTGGGGCTGTTTATATTTCATCTGTACAGAATTAACTATAAATAAAAAATCCAAACAAGACCAAACAGAAGAGAGGTGGAGTTCTGGAGTTGGAGGTTTGAAGCACTTTACACACAGCTGATAATAAAAAAGAAAATCTCAGACATACAATCAACAACAACAACAAAAATCAACTACACTGAAAATTATAAAAGAATTTTTACTAAAATGATAAACACGTTACACCTGCTTTCGGGGAACGGTTTAACGGATAATCAAACGTACAGTTTCCTGCTGCTGGGGTCGTTCGGTTCATCGTCCACATCTGGACATACACGCCGCTCTCTGTATGATCCATAGCATCTGTATTTACGTTTCGGATTCTCGTATCCAGTCTTCCAAATGTTGGGGCGGGGCAACCTTACCGATTCTGGTCGTTCACGATGGTGACCATTAACGTTCCGGTGTGACGCACTGATCTCAGAAAAGCTCGGATCACAAATCCTAATGTTTAGTGTAAGCAGCAAAAGTTGAAGCCGGATCAGCGCCGTCCTGGTGAGACCACTTTACTGTTGAAAGTTATACTCGCAGGGTACAAGGAGAGAGAAACAGAAATAATTACGTTACATTTACAGCCTTTAGCAGACGCTCTTATCCAGAGAGACTTACAATTATCTTTTTCTTTTTTTTTTAATACAACTGAGCAATTGAGGGTTAAGGGCCTTGCTCAAGGGCCCAACAGTGGTGATAGTGGGGCTTGAACCTCTTTGTATCTTAGCTGATCATGCCGGGCGGTTCATTTATTTGCTGAACCGTTTCATCCTACCAGGGCCGCAGGGAGGCTGGAGTTTATCTCAGCCGACTTTGCCGAAGTTCAAAGGACACCTTGAACACCTCGCCAGTCCATCACAGGGCCAACACGCAGACATACTGTACACCTAGGGGTGATTTGGAACAGCCACTTGGCATAATGTGCATGTCTTTGGACTGTGGGAGGAAACCGGAGTACCCAGAGAAAACCCACACACGCACGTGAAGAACATGAAAAGGAAAGCCCAGGACCTTCTTGCTGTGAGGCGAACCACTATGCCACCATGCTAACCCATGGCATACTACGTCACTAACATCGCATACTACGTCGCATAACTACGTCGTGAATTTGGCTAATTGTCACTAATGACCACGGTCAACCCTGATTTTCATCAACACTCGTCAGAGAAGTTGGTGAATCCAAAATTCGCTACGTTCGTTAGCACTCGCCCATCCGTGAGATACTAGCATTAAACTTTCTTCCCCTAGAGCTTCAGGGATATCAAACACCGTCTCCATCACCGATCATTACAAATCTAGCAATCTTATTAGCAAGCTAACATGGCTAGTTAGCCAATTCTAGTTAGCTAGGACCAGGAAGAACGTTGTTTATGTCAGTCAGTTTGGTTTAATGGAGTATCATAGTTCTTCGACACAAACCACGTTCGTCTATTTCAGGACATTGATTGTACGTTTGATTTTTCACCAAACCGTTCCTATTATACCGTCGAGTGTAACGTACTGTTGATGTTCAAAGCAATGCAAAGGTGCACATATTTAAAAAAAATACACATTTAGCATGAACACCACGATTATCAAGCCAGCAACAGCGAATATACGGAATCTTTTACAGATGAGATCCGGCGTCGTGTGTGAGCCACACCGCGCTGCGCCGCTCGGGACTGGCGTGCACGTGGGGTGTACCTCCAGCGCTTGTCGGTTTTTGGTCTCGCTAACGAGGGTGATGTCACCACCAGCATCTTGCATATCAGAGCCAAGAGGCAGAAACAGAGACCGCAGTGAATGTCATAAAGACCCACGCGAGCACGAGCGTCGTCTAGGCTTCAAGCATCGTTCGCTAGATTACAGAGCGAATCGGGAGCGGCCTCTGCTCGTCACTTTTAAATTACATGTGCTGGTGGGTTTTTTTTTTTTTATATATATAACAGCAAAACCAGAAGGCTGCTGCTGCTCCCAGGATTGTAATTTACTGCATTTGAGTCAGCGACGCCAGAATGCTAGGGCACTTGGCGAACATTTCTTTTTCTTTACCTGAACCCTCAGGCTCAAATAAAGGAGAAAACCCCCCCTAGAGCTGAGAATCAGGGTCAGAGTCAAGTTCATGTGGAGAAAAGCCACATTCTTCTGTCCAGGGGAAACACGTCTGCTCCAAATCCAGGAATCTATCATGTTTCCTCTGTCGCATGAATCATGAGCTCTTTCCCGCTCATTCATCTTCCACACAATAAATACCATCGCGTCATTACATCATATCGCCGCGTATAGAAAGAAAGCTTGTGATAAAGTTAATAGGGCTATCCCATGGTCCCATCTGTCTTTTTTTTTGTCTTGGGGAAATAAAAAACAATCTTGAGAAGCATTTTTCTCACTGTGAAGTTTCTCCTGGACGCTTCTTTCAGGCCCCACCCATCACACTTTCTCACGCTAGTCCAACAGATCATCTCCTTCCTTCGCCTGTCCACCAGGTTCCTTCAGTGATTCCCACCAAACCTGCGATGGAATAAACTACGAGTGCACTCTACACTAAAAGTCCACTAAGCTAAACACTCCTGGCGTCTCTCGTCCACTTCTCCATCCTCCCACGTCATCTACAAAGCGTTCGCGATTCCAGGCAGTCAGTCTGACGTCTGCTCTAGAGACGTATGCGTATTCTATCAGGGATCTGCTGGGGGAAAGGAAGAGGTGGAGCTGGATGGAGGCCGGGCGTCTAGTCGAGGAACTTGTGCATGTCTCCGTAGAGCCAGCGTTGCGGCGGTAGCGAGGCTTCGTTCAGGTGGTCGCACTGGTCGCTGCACTTGCAGGACTGGACGAACATGATGGCCTTCTCGAAGCGTTCGCCGTCGGGGCAGGAGAAGATGACGGATGAGGTGCGGGTGCGACGAGGGGAGCAGCAGCGGCCGTCCCGACACACTCCGCAGTAGTTGGGCCGGTAGAGGCGAGCGCTGCGGCAGCCTGCATAGTGGAGACGTAGTGGCTCGGGGGACTTCTGCGTGCGAGAGCATTTCCTCCCTTTCTGTTAAAGTAAAGAGCAAAAACATGCGGCGTTAGAATTCATGATCGATTTAATAACTTAATAACACAAACAGTAAAGACGACCAACACATTCGTTCAGTTACATGGCGGTGTTTAACGTTGCCGTGTTTGGAGATTATGATGAAGGACATTCGTTCGATAGGTTGGGGTCTATCTCAGCTGACTGTGGGCGAAGGCAGGGTAGACCCTGAACAACTCACCAGACCATTACAGGGCCAACACACTCACCTAGGGGCAATTTGAAACAGCCAGTAAGCGCAAAGTGCATGTCTTTGGACTGCGGGAGGAAACCCATACAGTCTATACACAAATGTTTTAAAATATGCTGTGTGTGTGTGTGTGTGAGAGAGAGAGAGAGAGAGAGAGAGAGAGAGAGAGAGAGAGAGAGAGACACGTGTTTGAGGAATGGACACAGAAGGCCGACAAATGCGAGAGAGACGCTTGACGTTAGCCAGCAGCAGTTCAGAGGCGCCGCTGTGCCACATTCAGGCCATACCACGAACAATAACAACAGGTGCTTGAGTTAGCCGAATTAGCTCGATCACGAGATGCTAATGGACTGCCACCAAATCCCCTGGGGTTTCCCAAAACATTTCTGGAATATCGAGGGCATTAACGTGACCTTTACTGTGAGGGTTCACCCGAGGAACAATCTTACCAAAAACACTCCTAGGTAAGATTTCCTGTTAGCCCTGTTAGCATTTTACAAGTTTCTTGTAGGAATAAACATTAAAGTATGTTATGATTTTATAACCAGTTCCTGAAGAACTCTTAGAATTTTGAATATTGTAGGTAGACTGAGTTCTAATCCAATGTTTGGCTATAGTTTGAGCCTTTTTTTGGTCACAAAGTATAAGAAAGTTGTTATTCTATCTGTACCCGCTGGATATGAGCAATCGCGTGTTTTGATTGGCTAATCTAGAATATCACCCTATAAACCATTCATAGGTTGTGAACCATATCACTACAGTAAAAAAATAACAAGCAGTTGTGACTCCATGCTATGCTAAATGCTAAATTTTAGTGGACTGGTTCTTCCATTCATTCTTGACTTATTCCACAAAAAGCAACAGAACTTGTAATTTAAGTATTTGATAGTAAGATTTTTTTTGTCAAGAATTACACTTTATTTCACTAAAACGACTTTATCAGCCTGCTGGGTGGAACAGCGGAACAGGCCTTCAGTCCTCGGCGCTGCCTGGTGCCAGTGATCCAGTGGATCGAATAAAACAGTTATTCCATTCCCTCTGATTGGATATGGCTGATCCTCTCATCTATTGGCTCACGAGGCTACGAGCTCATATCCAATCAGGTCATGGAATCGTTAATTATTCGATTCTGGTTACTGGGTGGTTTAAGCAATCGTGCTAATTTTTGTTCTAGCTGTAAAAGACGACAGATTGTATGCTATGATAACCGCATTCATAAATTCATCCAACAAGATTCACGCTTAAAAGAACTCCAGGTATCACCATTCACTACAGTCATGAGGCTAATCACTCCAGCCGTAAAGCTAGCTAGCAATTTTGACAATGTTTTCTTGTAGCGAAGGAAACATGCTGAAGTGAGAGTCGCCAGAGCTGACAGGAGGAGCGGCAAAGAAGTAGTAGTACCTTTACAGGCACAGCCATGGAGCTGCAGGGTCTGATGGTGCACAGGCGCGTCTCCTTCACCAGCTTGCACTGAGTGTTCTGGTTGGTTACGCGGGAGGACACGCCCATCCCGCAGCTCCGAGAACACGGCGACCACTTCGTAGTCTGGAGCACACACTTGTCAGGGCTTCCAAGTTTCTTCCAGGCTAAAAAGAGGAGGAGGAGGAGAGGAAAAAGAGGTGAGGGAGAGGGAGTCACTACACAAGCACCATTCACCAAAACCACCAACACTGATGCACAGAGAAGGCGATTACGCAGTGGAGCAAAGAGCTGCATGCTTAAGGCAAGCGTGTGTGTGTTGGTCTGGTTCACAAGGCTCCATTGGAAAATAGTTATGCAGCACGCGAAGGCATACGCAAACATGGTTAAAGAAAAAAAAATCTGCTTTCCTGTACGTGTACAAACAGAATATTTATCACGATAGTAAATTTAAAAATATATTAAACAGGGAGTGAGCGCCAAAAATATTGGCACCTTTACAAAACAAGCACATATTAACATACGATAGGAGTGTGCACTTTAACAAACAACATGCCGACACTATCGTTCGGATTTTCATGAAGTTTCCACAGGGGGCGGGGCTTTGGATAAGGACGGAACACTCAGTTAAATTTTGGAACTAATACGCATCGAATTTTTAATTTGAGAATTTTTTTTAATGGATTCTTTAACGTTGTGAGAGAGGACGACTTTTTAGGATCATTTTGTTTCATATGGTGGATTGTTGGGCTTGGCAGAGGTTTGCGCTCTAAGCACGCCCCCGCTCCTCTTTATTTAATATTTGGTGAAGTCAAATATTGAGTCCCATGACATCATACAACACATACTACAGTGCACATAATTCATATTAAATTTGTATTGATGTCTATTGGTTCAGGACATTCGTTACACAGATTACACTTCATACACAACACTCATATACAGAGGATTATATTACAAAGATAACAGGATCGATTTATTACCTTTCTAAATAATATTGCATTCATCAACATCTGTATTGTTGTCTTGCATTTGACCTCTCACCTGTCATGCGTTTGTGGCTGCGGGGCTTCTCCCACTTCCTCCCCACATCCATCAGCTCATTACTCAGCGTGTCCTCTGGCCTGAGTGGGTAATTCTTCGGGTAGTGTTTGAGGAAGGATTTAGGGAAGGATTTAGGGTAGGGTGCAAGGTAAGGGTAGTTGTACGGAGGCGGCTGCGGGACCCTGTAGACAGGGGGCAGCACTGAGGAGCCGCGGTGGCAGTCCAGAGTCGGGCAGCACTGTCCAGGCACTTTAATCATCCTGGGTGAGGGGCAGGTAGGCGATGCCAGGAGCACTTCCGTCGGGCAGAGGGGCACACAGCCTACAGCACCGTCAATGCACGTGCACTGGTGCTTACAGCCGGCACGGAAGTCCTCGCCGTTCTGGTATATACGGCCGTTATACTCACACGAGCGGCCTTCCAATTTGGCTGTAAAAGAACACACAGGGGAAAAAACAAACGTGGACTTTAAAACGTTGAAGATCATTTAAGACGAGTTCTGCGTCTCATAAACTCGAGTGATATTGCTAACGTTGCTGTAAGCTAGCCTCCAGTTTAGCATAGATCACCTGTCACAAGATCAGTGAGTCTGGATTAAAATATTCATTCATTCATTCATTTGTGATCTGCTCAACCCTGCAGGGGTCGCGGGGTGGGTGAAGTTTACCTCAGCCGACTCTGGCAGAAGGTGAGGTACTCCCTGACCAGCTCGCTAGACCTTCGCAGGTCCAACACATACGCAGCCATTCAGTCACACCTGGGGCAGTTTGGAACAACCGTTTAGCCTAATGTGCACGTCTTTGGAATGTGGGTGGAAACCCATGTAAGCATGACAACATGCAAACTACCCAGAAAAACTTGAAGGGTTTCTCCACCACCGTACCACCATGCCGCCCTGGATTTAAAGGTGAAATCTGTAAATCATTCTGGATATGCATTATTACCTGCATTAGTTCTAAATCTGAAAACGCCTGTACGCTGCTTACGTGGTCCTTGCGCTGGCGTGAAGTGTGTGACTGTTTCAGAAACTGCATCCTGTCTGTCTGAGACCCTGAACATCTCTGCGGGGAGCGAGGGATGATTCTGATATGGTATTTGAACTTTGTTTAACTACAGACTATAAACTTTCATTATTATTAGCTACAGTTGGTTCAGAGCTCCAGAGCAAAACTAAAGAAACAAACCAAACCACGTCTCGGCTGATTGACTGTATGTGTGGGGAATTTTTGGCCGTTTTTGTTGTAAGTAAAAGCACGGCAGTGAGAGGAAGACCCAGTAGATCCTATTATACTGGAATGAGCCACAAAACCCCCGAGAACGACATTAATAATGTTTTTATTTGATTTTAGAGCAGATTTATTCTGAGCCCAGGGTGGAATTTTGACTTGTTTGAAGATGTTTGGTTTGAATGGAGCTCTGGTTCGGTCGATCATGCCCAGCTTCATGCTTCAACAAACCCTCAACCCAAACCCAAATAGTTCCTTTATATAGCAGCATATAAATACTCTGGAATGTATGAGGCAAATGACTCGGAAATAAAAATTCAGGCCAGAATCTTGATGGAGCTCGGTTTAGGTAAACACTGCATCGACCCGGTTTCTCTACACACCATGCATCAAAGAAGGTCTAAAAGTAACACGGATGAGTTTACCCCAAAAATTATAGGTAATAAGATTTGTGTAAAAGATGAGGGTGAGGTCTCAATAAAAGCCTTCTCCCATCAGGAAACCAGTCTGAACACAATCCTCTCTGAGAGCTTCATTACCGCCACCGACAAAGGTTTGACTGTTCATCAGTTTGTCTGTGAACAAAATCCTGACCACACCCATGAACGGATTTTCACCAAACTTGGTGGGGACACTACCCAACGTAAGTCCCAGAGATTACTTGATTTTGGAATGTCAGGGTCAAAGGTGAAGGTCAGAGCAAGGTCACAAAGTTTTGGAGATAGACATTTCCCATGTTTACACAGACTTTCAAATGAAATAATCCCCTTTTACCTTGAGTGACCTTGAAAGAACAAAATCAGGGTCACAGGATTTTGAGCGCTTATAACATTGAAGCGAGTTCTAATAGACGTTGTTACCATGGACGTCAAATAGGAACCCATATATAAACCTTTAAATGGGACAATTACATTTGACCTTGGGTGACCGTGAAAGGTCAAACCCCAGCCATGTCAGAAATCCTTCAGTTGAGAGAGTTTTTTCTCTAATTCATTCACGTCCACCTAATACTGGACGCATCATAAAGACGAGCACATGGTTAATTAAAACCAGAACCCATATAGGGCCTAATTACTACATTTTCCATGCTGTGTACCTAAGGTGGAGGTACCTTCCACTCTACGAGTGCCCTTCTAGTTTATTTTTGCCTCCTTCCACTTTTCATGCTCTCCCACAACTCACCCCTGCAGATTCCACGAGTGCTGCCCACGTCGTTGCCATAGTTACACTCCAGCCCCTTATGATGGTCACATGGCCTGGCCTCGTGGCAGTCCTGGTTTAGCTGAGCAGCACAAACCTTACAACATCCGCAGCCATCAGATACCAAACTGACTCCTGGAGGACACACGGGGCGCTCAGGAGGGCACTCACACACCCTCGGGCACCCGGCTGCAGCCTGCCGAGAGGAGAGCAGGAACGACAGATCAGACACTCAGGGAAGAGTAAAGAACAGAACACATGTTAAGGTAGAAATGAATCAGGATAGCTTCTGGAACATCTGTCACAGGTTATCAGGTTCGCTGTACGATCCATTCCTTCGTTCAGCGTGCATTCACCCTCACGCTCGCTGAGCTATGCTTTTTATTAGCAATACGTACAGCAACATAAAGGACGAAATGAAAAAACGGATGGAGGAACAATGCTGTTAGCACATGGCTGTAAAGTTCCCGATACGGTCCTGAATGGCGTCGTCTGTGGAAGACGCGTCTCTGGAAGCAGAACTCTGGGTGAACTGGAAGCCTGGTGTTAGTCCAGATGGTTATTACACTGAGTTATTCATCCACTCCAGCTTATAATTTTACAAAAACCTGGAGCACATTTCAAACCTAATGTTGGTGGTTCTCAATATTATTATTACTCCGATTATTCTCCCCCCAAAATGGTTGCCTCTCTGAAAATAATTATATATATTTTTGTATTTTAAATTTGGAAAATTATCATAACATTCAGCAACACTGTTTACATTTACAGCATTTGGCAGACGCCCTTATCCAGAGCAACTTACATTTATACAACAGAGCAGGGTTTCGAACCTCACTCAAGGACCCAACAGTGGCAGCTTGGTAGTACTGGGGCTTGAACCGCCGACCTTCTGATCAGTAATCCAGAGTCGCCACCACTGAGCCACCACTGCCGCTTGTTTATGCTTCTTGTTTGTGTCTTTAATTGTTTATTTGCACGCTATATCCTGTAGCTAATGAACTTCTGTATGTATATAACCATTGTGTTTACTATCTACTCCAGCAGTGGTGGTTAAGGCACTGGCTTACTGATCCCAAGGTCAGGGGTTAAAGTCCCAGTACCACCAAGCTGACACTTTTGAGCCCTCAATAGCCCAGTTGTATAAAAATGTAAGTCGCTCTGGATAGAGGCGTCTGCCAAATTTACTGCCGTAAGTGTAAATCTACACGCGCACAGCGACTCACCCGCTTGATCCTACTAGCCTATCTCAGCCGACCTTGGGCGATGCACCCTGAACAGCTCACCAGTCCATTGCAAGGCCTGTTTCTGTGCATGTTTTTGGCTTGTAGGTGGAAACCGGATTACCCGGAGGAAACCCACGCAAACATAAGGATAACAGAGACTCTACACAGAACCGCTCTCACCGAGTTCACACCTCAAACCCAGGACCTTCTTGCGGTCGTACCATGCCGCCTCTAGTCTGATTTAATTGAAATGAAATCATTTCCAGCCCGGTGTGAATGGAGTTCCCTTCTCTGTGTTTCACTTCCCTTTATTACATTCCAGTGGACGTGTGCTTCCAGTTCCAGGCTGTAGAACTGAAGCTATCTTGTCTGGCGTGCACTGGGTTTAACGTCAGTAGGCGTGTCTATCGTTATAGAGCCATTTCTTAATTACAGTATTCGTCATACTGTGTAGTTTAGTGTTACCTCTGTTCAAACACACAGGTGAGCGGACTAATTACTACTACGTACCACTAACTCATTTCATTACATACTCCACTCGAATGGCGTAATCTGATTGGTTCGCTGTATTGGGATAAATAACGAGTATTCGATATCTAGCTGAGGCGAATAATTGTTTTAGTATATACTACAAGGGAACATAAGAAAACCAAACTAAGACAGGGTATGTTTGGTGTTTGTAGGTTCAGTAATGTTTTTATTCATTCAAAAAATTCTCATTTCTGATTGGTGGAAAAGTCATCAAATAATTCTTGGTATTGCATCACTGCCATGGGATAATCCAATTTTTGCATCATTTCCATAAGATAATTCATTCATTCTTTCATTTGCCGAGCTGCTTAATCCTATTAAAGTCACAGGGAGGCCGGAGCCTATCTCAGCCAACTCTTGGGGCAATTTAAAACACCCAATTAGCTTAATATACATGTCTTTGGACTGTGGGAGGATAAAGTAAGTTGTGCTTTTACACCCGAGTCTACTGGCTCATTAGGCTGGAGTGCATCCCGGGTTCTGTACTGTGAAGCAAATGACCTTACCAGTATTTACTGGTACCCATTTATACTGGTGGACAGAGGCACACTTGAGGTTGAGACCTGGCCCAGGGGTCAGCACAGTGGAGACCTGACGTGATTTGATGTCATGAGCTCTCAATCATGAGCCCAGCCCCACCCCCTGCAGTTTATTTTATAACAATTATTCACCTCATGCTCAGTGGATATCGCTGAATATTCCCCCTGACGGATCAGGCAGCGATATCCACCTCAACCACAGTGAATTCCTGTTACGTGTACTATAGAAAGTGCACTTTATCCTGTTCTGAAGTAACGTAGAGGGTTTTTTTTATTCACAGCAGCTCAATAAACAAGCTCAGGACTCTTTACTTTATTGCATTTCCATCTGAGTGTAAAGACGTGTTCAGAGAGGCGTCCTGATTTCCACCTGACAATTTCGGATAATTGCGTAGCTGTTCTTTCTCTCTGCTGTCTCCAGGAGCCAAGTAGGTGATACTCCTCTCACTGCGGATCATTTAGTCCAATCAGAGAAGTCCTGAGCCTGTGTAACACCCCCTATAGTCTCCAAATCAACACACACACTCACACACACACACACACGTACCTCCAACCTCCTCAAAGTTCTCCTCCCTTCTCAAAGCAAAACCTGTTTCAGATGTGGGCCGGAGATAATTCCTATTTACTCGACCTTTTCCCTCTTTTTAAATGACTCTGGCAGCAACAGTGAAAATCGGTGCCAGAAGCGGTCTAAAGGCCCCGACTGTTTTCTGAGCCCGGGCTATTCTGAGGGCCGCTTACCGCAACTAATGACTAAAACTGTGATACCTGAAACGAAATTTCTCCAACACACTCAGGGACGTCACACCTGACACAGGACTCGGGGTTTATTAATCCAAATGGCACAGAACTCAGGATTGGCTGTGTGTGTGTGTGTGTGTGTGTGTGTGTGTGTGTGTGTGCATGTCTGTTTAATATCTGGATATAAGTGCATCAGTCCAAATCATTAGCAAGCCTAAAAAAGATCCTTTAATCAGGATCGAGTTTAAATCCGGCGACCAGCGTAATTACAGATTACATTTCAACTCTTACATCAAAGATTCCCACTGACTGCCGTGTGTGTGTGTGTGTGTGTGTGTGTGTGAGTTATATAATCACGAAATTTTGAAGACCTTTGCAGACCAAAAGCAGAATAATAAGAAACATAATTATCTTTATTAGCCGCTTACATTAAATAAGAAAGTGCATGTTATCATCAGGACGAGGCTCTGAAACTGTCGAATTTGGCATCGAATCGTATAAAGCTCCAATCCCAAAAAATGTTAGAAAAAAGGTTCTTCAGACTCATACCTAGGCGGGACCTGGGGACTTGAACCCAGGACCTTCTGCTGTGAGGCAGACGTGCTAACCATTACACCTCCATCAGCTTAGGAACATGTTTGGTTAATTTGATTATTAGTTTGGTTGATTTCAGAACCGGGAACCATCTGTAAACAGTTCAAGGCTTCATAAAAACTTTGGGGCGGCACAGCGGTGCAGTGGTTAGCACACACAGAAAGAAGGGCCTGGGTACGGGTCCCGGGCTCAGCAGGGGCGTTTCTGTGTGGGGTTTGCATGATCTCCTTGTGCTTCGTTGGTTTCCTCTGGGTACTCCGGTCTTCTCCGGCAGTCCAAAGACATGCACGTTAGGCTAACTGGGTGTTGCAAATTGTCCCTAGGTGAGTGTGTGTTGGCCCTGTGATGGTCTGGCGAGCTGTTTAGGGTGAACCCCACCTACACTTAGAGATGGCTGAGATAGGTTCCAGCCTCCCAGTGACCCGAGTAGGATAAAGTCGTTTGGCAAAGAAAGGAAATAAAAACGTTAACCTTTAAAGGAAGGCTTGGTGTTGAGATGGTGCGGTGGTGCGGTAGAGTACACGTTTTGTACCTTTAGTGCCTCACACTGGAATTAAACATTTGTTTACACTCTCGGTTATGTCAGAATTATGGCAGGCAAAATGTTCCACCAAAATCTTCAGCTGTTTTAGTGTATAAGTGACGACATTTCTTCAGGCAGGGCAGTTGGACGGGTGTCCTGTGAGCTGTTTAGCGGTGCTGATGTTCCTGTAGTCAGAACTTTCCACTGTAATGCTGATCCCTGGCACTCGTCCTGCATGTCAACCACATGTCAACAGTAGAGAGAAACCAGCAGAATGGAATCAGGACGGACATCTCAAGGTTTTACTCACCGACCCCAGGACCACCATCATGAAGAGAAGAAAGCACAACACATCCCTCATCCTCATCCTCATCAGGATCAGATCCCTCATCTTCATCAGCATCAGAAACAAACCCACAACCCAATGCTCAGCTTGTTAAAATGAAATGAGGTGTTGTGGAAGCTCTCTAGATCGAGTCCAGGTCAGAGATCTCTTCATATAAAATAAATAAATAAATAAATAAGACCAGTCCACACAGTTGGTTCTGAAGGCGCTGTGCTTCTCTCAGGCTCCTGTAAAGCTTTTTTATTCCAATCAGTTTTTATATATGACAGCTGCGCCTTCTAAAGATGCCCCGCCTACTTCTGATCGCTGAGCCAATAGAAAAAGCGAGCGTGCTGGCGGGGCCTCGCAGGCAGTGTGGACGAGCTCGCGCTTGGAGGCGTGGCCACACAGATCAATGCGGTCATTCATAAAATTTCAGATTTACTACACACCGCGCGCCAGCGGCTGGTTTCTGTCCGGGTTTAATTTCTGCACGAGCGGAGAGAAGAAAACATCACGCCGAACCTCCGGTTCCACCGCCGCTCTGTGAGAAACTTCAGAGGAAACAACAACAACAACAACAACAACAACAACAACAACAACAACAACAACAAGCAAATCCATTTCACTTCCGGGACCTAAAGAGCGGAGAAAGTTCTTCAGTGACGAGAGAGAATTAATTCCAGCTCAGTTTATCACTTCATAAAGATATAAACTCCTCCAATGGATAGTCATACAGCAAGTCTCTCACACTCTCTCACACCCAATGATACTCTCTCACACACTCTCTAACTCTCTCTCACACCCCCTGATACTCTCTCACACTCTCTCACACCCCCTGATACTCTCTCACACCCCCTGATACTCTCTCACACACTCTCTAACTCTCTCTCACACCCCCTGATACTCTCTCACACTCTCTCACACCCCCTGATACTCTCTCACACCCCCTGATACTCTCTCACACACTCTCTAACTCTCTCTCACACCCCCTGATACTCTCTCACACTCTCTCACACCCCCTGATA
>JAQMYF010000022.1:42478272-42491547 GCA_030014195.1 Neosilurus mollespiculum | reverse complement strand
ATGATGCCCCCGACAACATAGCTCCTAGGATCATTCGGGCACACAAACCCCTCCACCACGGTAAGGTGGCAGTTCAATGAGGAGGTGCTGGAGCCTTTTAATTAATTACTTTATTTATTTATCAGTAATATTTTGGCAGTACGGCGGCTCAGTGGTTGCCATTGTCATCTCACAGCCAGAAGGTTCTGGGTTCGAATCGTGGTCGAGTGCCTTTCTGTATGAAGTTTGCTTGCATGGGTTCCCTCAGGGTTCTCCAGTTTCCTCCCACAACCCAAAGACACGCCTATTAGTTCAACCGGCTAGTATAAATCACCCATATGTGTGAATGTCGTCCCTGATCTCTGACGGATAGGGAGCGCAGATGATGGATGGATGGATGGATGGATGGTAATATTTTCAGTCTGTTGTGTCTTTTATTTATTTTTATTTTTGGAAAAAAAAAACACGAGAACTAAATATGACAATTGCAGTAATAACAAAGGCTCATTAAAAATATGTGTCTTTAAAACTCGAAATGAAATAAAGTGAAATGCAGAGTCAGCACTGTGTGATACACTGAAAGCAACTATTACGCAACCGAGTTATACAATTAGTCATGCAATTGCACCTGATGGGGGCGACAGAGAGCGCGCGACACTAACACCCATCTACCAGTGAAGGAACCAGAAAGAGAATTTCGTTCACTGAATCGACTTGAGTGAACAAATCAGTGTAAATGAATCACTAGTGATCACTAGTGTCTGGGTCGTTTAGAAATGATTTGCAGGAATGTAACTGTAATAATTTTGGCAAAATATATAAAAATATCTGAATATAAAGGTATAAGTCGTTAATAGAAAACAAAGTACGCAATAAATTATTAATTAATAAGAAAGTTAAAATAAATGGCAATAATAATCTTAAAAAATGATCAGATTTTTATTATTAAATGATATAAATATATAATCCACACTCACTCACTCACTCACTCACTCACTTACTCACTCCATCCCATTAGGGTCGCGGGTCTAAGCCGACACTGGGAAACCTGAGCCCTGGACTCGAACCCACCACCTTCTTGCTGTAAGGTGGACTTGCTAACCACTACACCACCATACAGCCCATAAATATATCAATATATTCTTAATTTCTGTATTCTTAATTATGAATAAATATATCATTATATTCTTAATTTCTGTATTATTAATTATGAATAAATATATCATTATATTTTTTATTTCTGTATTATTAATTATGAATAAATATTTAATTGTATTCTTAATTTCTGTATTATTAATTATTAATAAATATATCATTATATTCTTACTTTCTGTATTATTAATTATGAATAAATATATAATTATATTCTTAATTTCTGTATTATTCATTATGAATAAATATATAATGAATCTATTATATTAATGTTAAACAATATATAATAGTTAATAATAAAATGTATAACATTTACTATAACATTGCAGGATTACTCTGTATCTGAATGCTACTTTATTTAAACATTTGTAATTAATGAGGTTAATGAGTTAAAATAGGCATCTTGAAAAGGAAAGGTGAAAGCTAATTCCTTTCTTAATCTGAATCGATTGACTTAAACGAGTCATTTAAAAGGAACCGACTCCTGTTTGACTCGCCCTTGATTTGTCACAACCGGAAGTTGTTCCTCTCCAGTTGGTCCGTGTGACCAAAGTCAATATTAATAGCACGAAATACGGTAAGAAGTGATTTTATATTCGTTTATTGATCGTTTTATGTTTGTAAATTGATTTGTGTATAAGATAAAGACCTTAACAATATATTCCAGCTTCTGTTCTTTTTTTTAAACCCGCTGTTTTGTGTTTTTAGCATTTAGAGAGTTAGAGAGCTAAAGCTAAAGTCACACGGAGGTTATTGGTGTGCAGGTTAAACACCCCCCCCCCTCTCTCTCTCTCTCACACACACACACACACACACTGCACTATGTGTGTATAAAGTGTTTCCGAAGTCGTTCTCAGGTCACACGTGATGTCCTGTTAATAAAACTCATTAATAACACATGAGCTCACATGTGACGTCACATCCTGAGTTTGCTCATTAAACTGATCTGCAGCAGAGACCTGTTTTGTGGTTTTGCTCGGACTCGGGGATTATCAGTCACTGCAGTGTTCAGGAGTAGATTAATACAGATAAACAGTAAACAGATGAACAGACTGCGGTTACAGGAAGTTCCTGGGGTGAGATTCAGGACAGTGTTTATGATCACACCGGCAGGTCTTCGGTATAAAACCTACAGTATGCACGTGAGATCAACCATAACCGGACAAAGTGATTCCCGAGTTCACCTGAGAGTCATGCCCCGCCCCCCCTGCCAGGTATCTTTCGTGAGAGGGTGTATGGTCAAATCTTTTAACACAATCATGACAAATGCCACTGCGATCTTATCTGTGTGTGTGTGTGTGTGTGTGTGTGTGTAATCACAAAAAAGAGCAGAAGCAGATGATCGTGGGTTTCAACCTGTCAAAAATCATGACTGACTAAATCACCACCGACAAAAACTACATTCCCCAGACGGGGGAATCGCACCAGCCGCTACCTAGCCATTATAACCAACTGACGGCCTTTTTACTGACCTTGAACGTGATCTACGGTCACCTTTTCATTACCTGATTTCAGCCTTTGGTCCCAAGTCGCTACCCTGAATATGTGTCAAGCAGTTCATGAGATACAGGTGTTCAAAACCCCAAAAAAATACAAAGCACCGTGGGAGGTGAGTGGGATGTCCCTGAGGGGTAGTGCCTTTCCTCTCTGAGACATCACCGCGGCGCGTGTAGCTCAATCAGAATGTGATGATGTCACAGACAGGGATTACCGCATATAATCCGATGACACCTAGTTAGTTATCTTAACCAAACAGTGGTGCCTGTTATCTCAGCCAAAATGTCTGACAGCTCCGAATAAAAACAAAAAATGATGCTTGGTGTTATAACCTATTCGTAGCCAACAGTTTTAGCACAGACACCCGTACAGTGTTCTGCATACAGTCGGAGAAGGCGGGGTACACCATGAACAGCTCACCAGTCCATCACCGGGCCAACACACACACACACAACCATCACACTCACATCCACACCTACGGGTAATTTGGAACAGCAGCCCATTAGCCTAACGTGCATGGTTTTGGACAGTGGGAGGAAACCGGAATTCCCGGAGGAAACCCATGCAAGAACGAGGAGAAGATGCAAACCACACGGGAACGTCCTCGCAGAGCCCGGGATTCGAACCCAGGACTTTCTTGCTCGAAACTATCCATTCTGAGAGCAGAGTGATGAGTTATTCATTTCAGTATCGTTTATTGAAGTGTAGTTGAAGACTCGTCGCTGTAAGTTAGAAGTTCGTGGAATCGTTGTCTTCTCGTGTTAGCAATGATTCGACTCTCTAACTCTAATTTCTTTCAGTGATGTAGGATGTTTTCCTTTTCTCCTGCGTCTCCTCTCTCAGATGGCTACTCGTCTGCTCGTGAATAGGATCTTGGCCGTCTCTGCGAAGGACTTCCGCTGCCACCTGCCTGCCACCGCCGCCACCGCGCTCTCATCCTCGTCACACTCCTCCTCCTCCTCCTCCCTGAACACCTCGATCCACACCCGGTCCTTCCTGTCTCCTCCTCGCTCCCTCCCTCTGTCCTCACACAGGTTCATCTCCTTCAACGTTCAGGACCAGGACGACTTCACCGAGCGGGTCATCAACAGCGATGTGCCCGTGGTAGTGGACTTCCACGCAAAGTACGTAGTTTCACCTGCGGTGGGCGGAGTTTCAGTGCACTTTTAAACTCTGTGCTGTTAGTGTTGATGGAGAGGCAGCTGGGCCTGTACGGCGGCATACCGCACAGGTGAAGCCCCTAGATGGGAGTGTGAGTGAATGGCTGTGTGTGTGTGTGTGTGTGTGTGTGTGTGTTGGCCCTGTACTGGACTGGCGAGCTGTTCCGGGTGCACCCCGCCATCCGAGGTAGCGATGCTCGTGTAAATATCCGGAGTATCTCCCAGTTCGAGCGGCGTGTTATAAACATGGAATTCTCCAGAACCTTTAGCCTTCCTTTATTTTCTTTTATCTCGCTCTCCTCCTCTTTATTTCCTCCGTATCTTCTGTTTGATCTTTTGTGATTCCGTTGCTATGGATTGGTTTATCGGTGAAGCTTATGGTTTACATTTAACATGCAGTAGATCTCATAAACCCGTGTCATGGCTGCGTGCAGCGGGAAGATGATCTCTGGAGTGGTAACTAATAAAAAATGCCAACATTTGATAAACATCTCTGTGAAAATGTTCCCAGGCTGTGTTAGCGTAGCCTTTGGACCTGTCACATCGTGCACGGTCTTAAATAAAGGGGTGTGGCAGAAGGGGTGTGGTTTTACTGCCTACGGTTAAACAAAAGGGGCGTGGCTACAGCGCCTCAGGCCTAGCAAAATTCCTGTGGCTACTGAGCTTTTCAGGTGTAAAAAAAAAAAAAAACATGCCAAGCAAAAGAGGTGGGTTTGGTATCTTATATCTTGGGTGTGTCAGGTCTAGAAAAAAGGGTGTGGCCAAGCAAAACATGGACATGCCATGTCATGCCGAGCAAAAGGGGGCATGGGTGCCTCGAGCCTTGTAAGAGGGGTGTGGCCTTTGTGGCTGAGGTCTATGAAAAGGGGTGTGGTCTTCTTCTCATTCACCCACACCTCAGGGACGCCACATGAACAGTAACCCCAGGGCCCAGTACTGTGCAAAGAAATACACCCCAGTCGGTTGTTTTTAATTAATAATTGTGTGTGTGTGTGTGTGTGTGTGTGTGTGTGTGTGTGATTGTAGTTGGTGTGGTCCCTGTAAGATCCTGGGGCCCAGGTTGGAGAAGGTCATCGCTAAGCAGAAGGGACGCGTTGCCATGGCTAAAGTGGACATTGATGAACACACGGATCTCGCTATAGAATATGGGGTAAGAACAATTTTACACACACACACACACACACACACACACACACACACACACACACACACACACACACACACACTTGTGGAGATTCATAGGGAATAAATAAAGGTGAGGTTCAGTCTTAAAGCCTGATGTCATACAAGCAGGTTAAAGAGGAACAAAGCTGTCCGATTCCTAAAACCCACAATATTCACTGTCTCACCTCGTGTCTGTTCTGGTCTTCAGCACCAATCATCATTATATATAGATTTAGGCGCTGCCCTAAAGGCGGAGCTCCCAGTAAATATCTCTACTGATAGGCGTCGAGGCTCCTTTAAGAGGAAATAAATAAATAAATCTCCCCTGCGACCCCTGACTACAGTCTGGAGTGAAAGGAGGAAAGTTTAACACTGAGTTTTCTCTTCATCACCTTTCACTCTCTGATTTCCTCCTTCATTCGTATCATCCGTCTTATTAGTTTCATTATCCGTTTAACCAGTTCATGTTCCGTGTTGCTGTCAGTCTTTGGTCTTGTTTTGCTTGGTGAAAGTTTGTCTGCCTACCTGAGTGAGATCGTGTGCTTTTTTTTCTTCTGTACGAATCTGAGCGGCGGTGTATGAGCCTCTCTCTCTCTTTCAGTTCCGTTATTAAATATACATCACGTTTTTTTTGTGTTGGTTTTTTTTTTGTTTGGTTGTTTTTTTTTGCTGCCCATCATAATGTAAAACAGTGATATATATATATATATATATATATATATATATATATATATATATAACAGCCAATCAGCATCAACAGCATGGACACGGGACAGCCATCCGAGTCGTGTCCCATGCCGATGGGGCTCCGCTATAAGTCACGTGTTCCTGGAAGAACCCAGAGTTTCGTGAAAAACATGTTTTTGATGGATTGAGAGATCGAAGATGAAAACTAAGCTGGTCCTGGATGAAGTTTTTGCGAAGTTTCAGAATTAAAAAGTGGTTACAAATCTCCAAATATCCCACCAGGAATTTCACGCTTGACGTTAAAGACTGATGCAGGTACAGAGCTTTCGGTCTTGACTCTGCGTTCACTTTCTTTGTGTTTGTGCGCGTTTTCGGAACGCTTGTGGGTGCGTTCAGAACGGTGCAGTACCTCCGGCACTCGTGGAGGCGGTGTCACCGATAGTTCAAGACAGTCGTGAGAGAGAGATTGTAATATAGCGTTTACGTAGGTTTGTATAAAAATTCAAGCATCTATATGATGCCACATCGCCTGGAAACAGAACAAACATTAAACACAGAACAGCTGAGAGGCGGCCGGACGTGAATTGGAAGGTTGCGAAGGAAAGATGGCGGCCCGTGCGAGAGCGATTTTGTGCGTGTCCACAAGAAGTTTGTGAGCAAGAATTCTCAGATTCACAGACATGTATTCACAGAACAACGCCGTCTGCAACGTGAGCTCCTCCACCGCCCCCGTGGTTCTACCTCGTCGCCTCTCAACTGCCCCCTAGTGGATGTAGTGATTAACACAAACGCTGTACGGAAGTATGTGGGCGGTGTCGGTTGAAGTGTAAATGAGCCTTAAGGGTAACTCGTCGTGGTGATGCTCCCACCACCGTGCTTCACCGTGTGGGTGGAGATCTCAGGCTGATAAACAGGAAGTGGCTCCACAGACCAGATTTATTGTTCAATAAAAAAAGAATCAGTTTATTGGTTAATAGTTTTTAATGTGAATAAACAATTTTATTGTTATTTATGTTTCATCTTCATTGATCCTGCATTGTTTTAGGTGTCGGCGGTTCCTACGGTGATCGGCATGCGCGGCGGCGACATCATCGACCAGTTCATCGGGGTTAAAGATGAAGACCAGCTGGATTCATTTGTCAAGAAGATTATTGAACAATGAACCTGTCAGTCAAACCTCTAAATCCAAACCCTCTTTTCACTCTAGTTTACAGCTCTGGAACACATTCATTTATACACACACACACACACACACACACACACCAGGCTAATTAACAGTTTGCCTGGCAACCACGACAACGTATCTCCTAGACTAGTATTCCAGTGTTTCTGTTCATTCCTTATTTCTCGCTCGCCCTTTCTGACGTCTTGTTACTATTTTTAAAGGGAATTTAAGGAATAGAAAGAAATAAGCGTCGTTTGTTTGTTTGTTTTTTGAGGTTGACTTGATCACAGCGGCTTCTGTTCTCCGTGCAATTCCTGCTGTCCTTCACCAGAGGGCGACCTTTCTCTTTAATCCAGATCCACGTGCGAGTCTGCTTCATGTTTATCTCACATTTATCTCAGAGATCCAGAACAAGGTCACGACCGTCTAATCCTGACGACGCACGGTTATATAAAACGAAGCCGATGATGCTGATCCCAGATCAGTACACTTAGTCTTGTCTGTTACGAGTCTGCGTACAGCTTGTCTGAGAGAACGTGTGAATCCTGATCACGTGTCAGCCTTGACTGTGAAATTAAAGTTCTGCCAGGAAGCCTGGGTTGCTCTCGTTTCGAGTTTATCACTGTGTCACGTGACCAGCACAAGTGGATTTAAGAATAAAGCTGATGTTTGATGTTCTACCTAAAGTCTCCGAGCTCTTTTTCAGCGCCTCTTTAACAGTCATGCAGGAGTAACACCGGGGAAAAAATCCCCTCAGCTCTTAATGGACATGTCTGAAATTCCACTGTAATGACTGTGTGTGTGTGTGTGTGTGTGTGTGTGTGAGCAGTAAAATGAATTCCAGCTTTTAATCTGCAGCGTGTTCACATGAACCGAAGCCAATATCGCTTCAGTCACACAGTTAATGATTTAATGGAACATTTACACAAGAGCTGGAGTTCTGGTTTAAGTGTCTGGCAGCACTGCATGCTGGGTAACGTTGCTCTGATTTCTGGAAGTGTTCCTGAGCCCTTGCAGTGATTTTCATGACGGAACGGTGCCTGTTTTTAACACGGCGTTCACGGACATGCGGTAGTGGTTTTCGGTTCTGTCTCTCGCACTCAGAAATTTCTCCCCGATTTTCCGCCGCTCACTCACTCGTATTACCGAACCGCTTAATCCTATTAGGGTCCCGGAGATCCTATCTCAGCCGACACCGAGTGAAGGTGGGGTACACCCTGCGCAGCCCGCCAGCCCATCACATGGCCAGTACACACAACCGTTCACACACACACACACGCTCACATCGAAGTGCAACTTGGAGCAGCCAGTTTGGTTAATGTGCATGTTTGTTTTTGGACATGAAACCACCTTCAAATTTCACAAGTTCAGGTGCAAACACACGTAAACGCATGTTCAGAGTGATAATCATCTGGATAGTTTATATGTGGAGTCTGAGGTCATAGTATTTGATCAGATAAAGCAGCGTTTGTTGTTTCTTCATTTAGTGATATTTCCCTTCTGAGTTAAAAGGAAACAGTCGGAAAGCTCTCCGGTGAAACCACTTCCGCCAGGCTCCAGTAAATCTCTCAGATGGATCAGGATGGTCTGTCACAGGCAACTTGTTCTTATATAAGCAGACCGTGCGCTATATTTAGCTTGTCATGCTACGTCATCGAGGATGCTAGGTCTTCGTCCTACGCTGTAGTTTAGCATGTTTTTTATTTCACGCCAGTCATTAACTGAGTGTCAGGTCTTCGTTTGCATCATCACTGGGATTTGATGTAGTGTGTTTGCCCTTCGTCTAACATCAGTGGTTAGCGCAGAGAGTGTTAGCATCTAATTCTACATTTAAAAAAAAAAAAAAAGTGCTGCTTTTTCTACGTCAGCCATGAGCCAAGCGTTAGTGTTTTATTCTACATTCACGATTACCTCCGAGCACTAGTGTTTATTCTACACTGCCAAACAAAATTTACTGTCTAATCAGGATTTAAACTTCTCTCCAGCCAGAAATTCGTTTTGATGTTGTTTTGGGAATAATATACCATGTAAGAACAGAATGTGTAAAATCATTATTGTTTTATCGTTTGTATCCTCTTAAATCAGGTTAAATGATCTGCGAGTGCAGTGACATGATTACACTTAGTAAGATTAATTGTTTTAAGAATCTCACCAAGATCTAACTGAGTTTAAGTTCTAAAGTGGGTTTATCCCAAACCTGTATATTGTATAGACTGGTTGACTGGAGATGGTCAGATCTCAGCTTTGGAACGTGATACAAAGAAACAAACAGCACTCCGGTGTTTGGTTTGATCCCGGTGACGTACGGTGTGAAATCTTCACCCCGAGAAACACCAAGGCTTTTAACCCCCTAGTAGTATTTCTGAGTGGAACATTTTTGAGTGATGCTCTCCGATCTTCCTGAGATTCACGGTGAATGTAAGGCAGGTGAAGGAAAAACCACTGGCGTGAACTTGGCGTTTCTATCACGCCTCAGAGCCGAGATCTGGGCTTTAAGTACCTTCTGTGGGTTTTAAACCTTTAACATCGGTGTCCTTAGTTCAAGTGTGACCATCCATTACATTTTAACCGGAGAATTTTTCATAAGAAGTAGATACTGTTTGATATTAAAAATGTCACCGAATTGCACCAGAAATGTCAGAAAATTACGACGTGTTTGTTGAAATCTGGGATTGGTTTGATAATATTCAGTGATTCTTGAAATAAGCTGGTTCCTGTTCGTTTCTCAGGTTATAGCAGTGATAAACGCCTTGTTTTCCCATTTTTGATTTTAATAAAACAAACAAATATAGCTTATAAAGAGGGTGTAACAAAAGCCTGTAGAACTTATCGACTGAGCTGCTGGAGATTTGCAGTAGAAACCGTAGATACAGCTTCAGACATCCTAATGTTTTATTCTATTCTGATGAATCACCCAGGTGAGTTTTTATTTTGTTTCTTTATTTGCGCTAAAAAAAGAGACCGGATCATCTTTAATGAATTTTTACATAGTCCAGCCTTTATTTTTTAAAATTTTATAACAATCGTACCCATGATTTATCACCGGTGTCAAATTACACACCAGTATTCTATATCCTGTTTTTCTTTGAAAGGAATGATATCACTTATCTTGAGAGTCTTCGCTCTGGGTGACACACACACACACACACACACACACCTGCACCTGTGCACGACAGCTTGTGATATACATCTCTGGACTGCTTTTCTATATCAGTGAGATCTCAGTTCTCACCTCTCCCTCCCCCAAACTCACCATCGCCGCACGTCAGGGCCAAAACCAAACGCCGTACCGTGTTTCACTTTCAACCGGCTTCTGAATGTTCACCTTAAATTACCTCGTTACTCACCTCCTCTGTCTTAGACACTGTGTGTGTGTGTGTGTGTGTGGTGGGGGTTTGGGGGGAGGGGGGGTTATATTAGTATGATAGTATGCAAACTTTAGCTCTCGGTGTACCAGGTACTCAGAATACCTACTTTCTTCTCTCCTCAGTTTATTGGATTTGGACCAAAGTATCTGCTGGATTGAGATCCTTAAACATTATAAAAATAATCGTTTACGGTCCAGGAGTTGAGGCTTCACTAATCCTGAACTATGATCTTACTGATAGATGAATAAAGAGAAGATGTGCACCAACGCAAGAAAGCTGCACACTCAACTCCAACGTCGATGTAACGGAAGCGTCGGCCCAGACTCTGGACTCAGATTCCCAGAACACAACGCTATTAGTTACATCACAAACTCGCCTCGGCTCGACAAGGATCTTCAGAATAATGCTTTAAAAGCAGAGACAGCTGTACGAGATAAAGGATTAAAGTGCTGCTGAGTCACTGTATTTTGAGAGACGTGAAGCGAAGGATTCGTCCCACTGCACGGCATGTAGTATGCAGTAAGTAGTCGAGGTGCATTGTGGGTAATGTACTGAGAGGCATTAAAAACGCAACACGCAGAAATGTTCATCATGTTGTATATAAACATGAAAACAAATTGAAGTACTCAAGTGTAGCAAAGTTACCAATTTCTCATAAGTAAAAGTGAATGCCCACATAAGCGTGTGAACGTGGCACGATCTCACGTCTGAGACCTCAGCCACAGAGTGGAGCGTGAGATCAGAACATGTTGGCTGTCAAGTGGCACCTCTGGCTATAAAAAGCCTGGTTAAAAAAAAGTTTAAGTTTGTGAAAAGTGAAGATGCCACGACTGCCACAAGCAAGCAGAGACCAGGCCCTGGGCCCGCTGAGTGCCGGAATGACCGCTGCAAGGGAGGCAGCACACTTTGCCGTGCAGCGTTCAACTGCTGTTCGCCTTCAGACACGCCACAGACAGACGGGAACCGACAGAGACCGACCGAGACCTGGACAAGGCCGTCATATTCAGGTCGCAGCGAGTACAAGGAACCTCTTCTGCCGTCAGTGTTGCTGGACGGAGAGGGTCTCTCAGAGCAACACTGACAGCAGCTGAGGATCCTGGTACTCGCCGCGACCACATCAATGCTCGTACGTTGCACAGAAGGCTCAGGGAAGAAGGTATCCGGACGTTCAGAGCACATGTTGGTATGGTCCTGACAGACCGCAGGCGCTGAAGAACACTGAAATGTGTTTTTACTGATGACAGCACAGCTGACCTGCTGCATAAAAGCATCTGACGTCACATAAGGGGCGGGTTATTTATTTATATACTGGCGAGCGGCTCTTCCGGGAAAGCTGCTCTCGTGTATCTGGGACAGCTACATTAATATTTGAATAAAGGAAAGAGGTTACATCCTGCAGCTTTAATGCTTTAGGGTTCAGTGGTTTTATTACACAAAGACCATGTCCTTACGTACAGGTGCGCGAGGTGAATAATGCATCAGACACACGTCTTCATTACAAATTTTATAGCCAACAATGACATCAGCGTACACGGCTTTGCCTCATATATTTACTCAGCATGAAAACATCTCTGTCTCGCCCTTTAATCTCTCATCACTCGCTCTCTCGCTCTGCTTCTCTGTCCCACTCTAACTCACTAAATCTTTCACTGCTTCACTTATACACTTGGAATAAGCTCTAGAGCTGTCTTCACTTGCATTCTTTCCTTCGTACACTCCCCGCAGCCTGTGTAGTGCTTCCTCATCAGGTGACATGCCCCGGGGCAAGTCAGGACTTCATACTGCACAATTTTCCCCGATGTAACACTAATGAGGCTCCGCCCACAGCTCTGTTCAGGTGCCTAAAACCATATAAACGTTCTGGCCGGCTAAACACTAAGAAAATTTGACTGGGAAAAAACGCCAGTCTGCTTGAATAAAACAACAAGGTGCAGTAATACATTCAAAACGCAGAGTGTATGAGGTGTGAAAACAACTTGACAAAAACATTACACACGCTCCTGAAAAGGAAACATCGCCATCGTCAACATGATCTCATTCGCGGGGAGGCCGGAGCCTGTCTCTGCTGACATTGGGCCAGAACATTGCGGGGCCTCACTAGCCAACTATCTGTTGAATTCTGGAATCTGATTGGTCAGAAGGTGCAAGTTAAAGGCGATCAGCCACTACATTTAAAATCTTCCGTTGATTTAATTAATGAATTAAATGAAAAGGATGCCTGGGCTGCCTTGACACGTCTACATTAACAATATTTTTCATTCACGGAATGAGTGTTTCCATATAAGGAAAAAACAAATGCGCACCAGAGTCATTTACCATATATGGAAGAGGGTGTGACCTTGGGTGGGTGGGTCCTGTTACATTGGGCAATTTCTGTGGGACCCACGGAAGTCCGGATATGAACTTCGCTCTGGTGAATGCGTGCCGCGGTTGACTAAGACGTGGTGATGTCGTGGTGATCAGCGCTCGTGCCAGGTTATGGTGACTGATTTCCTTAAATGTATAAAACACATCATCATTAATACAGTAATAACTGCAGGCACTTCAGACGTTCCATGTAAACAGATTAAAGAACTCGTCCAATAGTTTCCATGACATGAGATTATTAACGATGACGTGTACAGAAGAAGGGGCGGCATGGTGGTGTAGTGGGTCGCATGTCTGCCTCACAGGACAGAAGGTTGTGGGTTCAAGTCCTGGGCTCGGTAAAGGTGTTTCTGTGGAGTTGCAAGGGTCTTGCAAGGGTTTCCTCCAGCAGTCCAATGACCTCCACAGACAGGCTAATTGGCTGTTGTAAATTGCCCCTAGGTGTGAGTGTGAGTGTGAAAGGTCGGTGTGTGTTGGCTTTGCAAAGGACTGACGAGCTGTTCAGGGTGTACTCTGTCAGAGACAGTTGAGAGAGGCGAATAAGTGATTCTAGTTGGGTTAAACACTTCGGTATATGACTGAATGGATGTATAGAAGGAGCGGAGACACAGTGGCGCAGTGGTTAGTACTGTCACGTCACAGCAAGAAGGTTCTGGGGTCAAATCTCAGCCTGGGCTGTTTCTGTGTGGAGTTTGTTTGTTCTCCCTGCGTTTGTATGGGTTTCATCTGGGTACTC
>JAQMYF010000022.1:42451608-42473416 GCA_030014195.1 Neosilurus mollespiculum | reverse complement strand
TGATCCAAATCCAACAGCGTTACCTCGGGGAGCCTTTTGAAAAGCGTGTTATTGTATGGACACTTGGCTGTGATGTTTCTCCCTCATGGTGTTTTTATTATAAACAGAGAAACCGCACTGAATAACGAGTTCACCTGTAAATGTAGGTCAAAGTTCAAGTGGGAATCGTTCTAAAACCCCTCCCAGACGCCTCTCCTCACCTCACTCACCGTGACTCACTGAGTTATTAACCTTATACACAAAGGGTCTGTAGGTCATTACCACACAAGAACCGTTCATGTTTCTCCAAACATCTTACTGAGCTTTTTTTTTTTGCCACACCATCACTTCTTCTTCTTCTTCTTCTTCTTCTTCTTCAGCGTTTCATCCTGGTCAGGGTCATCGTGGATCCAGAGCCCATCCCGGGAACACTGGGACACCAGTCTCTCCGCTATCATACGGTAGGGTGAAGGGTGACAACTCCAACTGGAAGAGGACAACATCTTTTCTGACCTGCTGCTCACAGTTGGAGGAACAGTCAATCTTCCACCTTCTACATACACGAGTTACATCGTCCTGGTTCACACTGGTGATTTCCTGACCGCGGTGTAAACACGTTTGGGATGCGCAGATCAGGAACCAATGGTGAGCCAAACATCTGGATATTTTTGGGAACCAAACAGGAGAACCCGGAAAACACGTAAAATTCTTCACAGACAGTAATCCAAGCTTCGGGTTGATCCCAGGCGCTCTCAACAACAAGAAGGTCCTGGGTTTGAATCCCAGGCCCAGCGACGGTGTTTCTATGTGGAATTCGCATGTTGTACCCGTGCCTGCGTGAGTTTCCTCTTGATGTTCCGGTTTCCTCCCACATTCCAAAGACATGCAGTAGACTAATTGGCTGTTCCAGATTGCCCCTAGGTGTGAATGTGAGTGTGTATGGTTGTGTGTGTGTGTGTGTGTGTGTGGGATGCCCTGGGACGGAGCGATGAGCTGTTCAAGGTGAACCTCACCTGCATCCAGAGTTGGTTGAGATAGGCTCCAGCCTCCCCGCGACCCTGCTAGGATTAAGAGTGAGATTGCTGTGGTGTAAGAGGAGTAAAGCATTCTGGGAGAGGAACATTAACTCCACTTATACAATAACCGCACACAGAGTGTTTAATTCTTCACTTACCCTTTTCTCACTCTCTCACTCTCTCGCTCTCTCGCTCTCTCTCTTACACACACACACACACACACACACACACACACCTCAGAGGAGCAGTAATGTTGTGACGAGGACGATGGTAGTGTGTGAAACTGAATGGACTCTGTGTGTGGTTGTGTGTGTATAGTACTGCTATATTCAACAGCACAACCACACCCTGCTCCAGTGTGTGTGTGTGTGTGTGTGTGTATAAAAAGTGAGGTCAGAAACATGCAGCCTTATTTGGTAATCTCTCTCTCTCTCTCTCTCTCTCTCACTCTCTCTCTCTCTCGTCCATGGTGTCCGGCCTTCACTCTCACAGGTTTTCTTTGGGAGACGATGAGACTGAGTGAGAGTCTCATAACAAACTCACACTCTCCTCTCTCTCCCTTTAAACATCCCTTCATCCCTCTGTTCCAGTTCTGATTATTTATCTCCCTCTTTCCTGTCTTTTGCAGGTTTTTCTGTTTTATTCTTTATTCTCTCCTCTCACTCTCTCTCTCTCTCTCTCTCACACACACACACACACACACACAGACCGAAGGCAGGTTCAGAGGGAGGAGACGGTAAGAAATAAGAGTAAAAGCTTTCCCAGTGATCATTCAGAGATGATGTGTCGCAGCTGAAGGTGTAAACGGAGACGCCGCATTCCTGACATTCCAGCACGGCGCTCTGAGCTCAGACACTCGCTGTGTAATTCTTCATTTCACACTTTAATCATCACATGCCAGCGTTCCGGATCAGGAGAAATCTAATCCCACTCGTGGAGTAATGAAGAAGCTTCATGCCTGGACGGGTTGGAGTACAGATCACAGAGGAGGACGCTGGGACTCTCAGCGTGTCGTGTTTATAAAGGAAACTAATCAAACCCAGCGTGGCGATGAAGCGGAGAACCCGTTTATCCTGAAGAGATGAATTCGTCTAATACACAAAACTTCATATCTAATAAACGCCTTCCCTTCAACAAAGGCTGCACAGTCAACTATAAACTCTCTCTCTCACTCTCTCTTTCTCTCTATTCTCTCTCTCTCTTTCTATTCTCTCTCCCTCTGTCTCTATTTCTCTCAATCTTTTCTCTCTCCCTCTGTCTCTATTTCTCTCAATCTTTTCTCTCTCTCTTTCTATTTTCTCTCCCTCTGTCTCTATTTCTCTCAATCTTTTCTCTCTCGCTCCATCTTTCTCTCTCTTTCTCTCAATCTTTTCTCTCTCTCTCTTTCAATCTTTTCTCTCTCTCAATCTTTTTTCTCTCTCCATCTGTGTCTCTCTTTCTCTCAGTCTTTTCTCTCTCACTTTCTCTCTATTCTCTCTCTCTCTCCATCTGTCTCTCTCTTTCTCTCAATCTTTTCTCTCTCTCTCCATCCGTCTCTCTCTTTCTCTTAATCTTTTCTCTCTCACTCTCTCTCTCTCTCTCTCTCTCAGTTAATAGATAAAGATCAAAGTTAATAACTTGGTTAGTAACCAAGAAAACAGCAGTAAATCCATGTGTCAGAAACGGTCATTAAATCTTGACCCCTGACTGTTAGAAAGTGCTGACACTGGAGACTCCTTCCATCACTGTTAGGTAAAACTCAGACCACACGCTGTTTTCTTTTATTTCTCTAAACCAAGGAGTACACGTAGAAACTGATCCTGTGATGCCTGACAACAGTGAATGTGTATAAAAGTCTGAAGAATATGTGTGTGTATATATATATATGTGTGTGTGTGTGTGTGTGTATGTGTGTTTGTGCATGTGTGTGCATGTATGTGCTTGTGTGCGTGTATGTGTGTGTTTGTGCGAGTTTGTGTATGTATGTGTGTGTAAGCAGGTATGTATGTATGAGTGTTTGTGTGTGTGTGTGCGTGTATGTGTTTGTGTGGTGTATGTGTGTGTGCGAGTTTGTGCCTGTATGTGTGTTTGTATGCATGTGTTTGTGTGTGTGTGTGTTTGTGTGTTTGTGTGTGTTTGTGCGTGTGTGTGCATGTATGTGTTTGTGTGCGTGTATGTGTGTTTGTACGAGTTTGTGTATGTATGTGTGTGTGTGTATAAGCAGATATGTATGAATGAGTGTGTGTATGTGTGTTTGTGTGTGTGTGTGCGTGTATGTGTTTGTGTGGTGTATGTGTGTGTGTGTGAGTTTGTGCCTGTATGTGTGTTTGTATGCATGTGTTTGTGTGTGCGCGCGAGTTTGTGCGTGTATGTGTGTTTGTATGCATGTGTTTGTGTGTGTGTGTGTGTGTGTGTGTGTGTGTGTATGTGTGTGTGTAAGATAAGATTTATTGTCCCACAATGGGGAAATTCTCGATGCTACAGGAGCAAAGTGGATAAATATACAAACAGAGGTAGAAAGTAAATATTAATTTACATAAATAAACAGTATTGGAAGAAAAAAATTTGCAAATATAGATATAAACATTAAGTAGGAAACTAAATAAATTATACAGATATGGATAGATTAGCAAATATAGATATAAACGTTAAGTAGAAAATGATTATAAATTATACAGTGTGCTCCTTCTAGCTGATTAACGAGGGTACACTGTATTTTGTCTGGGTGACAAAAGAGTCGCAACACAACGTCTCTGATAAACAGGATGTTTGTGAATCGCTGGCGTCAGGCCGCTAACAAAAATAAATGTGTACGCACACACACACACACACACACACACATACTGATGTCTGCATCATCAATTATTAAAGTATCTCCCGGATATCAACCTCCTCCAACATCTTCAGGATGATCTACTACGAGCTTTAAATATCAACACAGGGCTGTTACTGGACGGCCATCTTTAAAGTCTTTCCTCCTCCGATCTTCAGAGGCTTCACTTTCTAATATTTGGAACCAGAGATTAAACGTTCTGGAAGAAGGGACCTTCCCAAACAGGGACGCGGGTCGCTTGTGGACACACACACAGTCAGCAACCACAGAGCTTTAACTGTGTATGAAATGTAATCAGCGTTTTAAACAGAACACAGACCTGAAAACAGCTGTGAGGGGGTCGCTTCCTAAAAACAGGGATGTATGGGATGGACGGCTACAAAAAAACCCCAAAAACAAATAAAACATATTTCTAATTGCAGGTGTTATATTAATTATAGCTTCCTTTTCATGGAGGCGCTGATCATTTTTTGGAGGAATTTTTCTTAACTTTTGCACAAATGAGCCAAACGTGTGAGAAAAACACCTTACATTTTAATCACTCATTCAACAAACCGCTTAATCTGATCAGAGTCACGGGGAAGCCTGAGCCTATCTCAGCCAACACGGGGAGAAGGTGGGGTACACCCTGAACAGCTCGCCAGACCATCGCAGGGCCAACACACACACAGCCATTCAGACTCACACACACTGACACCTAGGGGTGATTTGGAACAGCCAATGATCCTAATGTGCATGTCTTTGGACTATGCGAGGAAACCAGAGAACCTTGAGGAAACCCCATGCTAGCAAATGGAGAACATGCAAACTCCACACAGAAACGTCCTCGCCGAGCCCGGGACTCGAACCCAGGACCTTCTTGCTGTAAGGCGGACGTGCTAACCCCTACACCCCCGTGTCGCCCTTGCTCCATTCCGCCAGAATGAAAATAAAACCCAAACTTACAACAAATAACATGTTTTGGCTGATCTACAGGCTTCGAGAGAAAACATGTCCCTTTCCCTTTCTTTCTCTTTCTCTTTTTTTTTTTTTGCTGAGTTCTTCCTTTAGCAGTGTTCCCTCCGTCTTGCATCATCACCACACACACACACACACACACACACACACACACTTGTTTTTGCACAGAAATCAATTCCTGGTTTTGATGCTGTTTACAGATGAATCTGAACTCAGGAATGTTCCATCATCCCACAGTTGCACTAACAAAGCAGATGAAACATGTAAAGCACAGAAACAAACAATCAAAATGGTTCCTTATGGTTTTTCGGAAGATTAACGGTTACAGCTGTCTGAAGAGAAACACTCCGTCGGAGAGTTTTACATGCAGTCTTCAAGGATCTCCTAGAGAAACAAGCCAAAGAACCATTTAGGTTCCAGATTTAACGTCTTTAACAGATTTAACGCTTTTAAGCATGTCTTTTGACAGTGGGAGGAAACCGGAGTACGCAGAGGAAACCCATGCACATATGGGGGGGGGCATGCAGACCCCACACTGAAACCCAGAACCTTCTTGCTGTGAGACAAAAAGTGACGATATCGTGCCAGCCTCGCTTAAATTCACTTTCACTTTAAATGTTAAAGAAGTCTAATCAACACCTACTGACCAATCAGAATTCAGGACTGTGCAGGGCTGTGGAACAGAGGATGATGGAGATGATTTTTAAAAAAAGTGCAGGGCAGCACAGTGGCGTAGCGGTTAGCACGTTCTAATCACAGCAAGATGGTCCTTGGTTTGAGTCCCGGGATCGGTGAGGGCGTTTCTGTGTGGAGTTGCATGTTCTCCTTGTGCTTGCGTGGGTTTTCTCGGTGTACTCCGGTTTCCTCCAACAGGCCAAAGACATGCATATTAGGCTAACTGGCTGTTCCAAATTGCCCCTAGGTGTGAGTGTGTGTGTGTCTGTGTGTATGTGTGAATGTGTGTGTTGGCACTGCGATAGTCTGGCGAGCTGTTCAGGGTGTACCACACCTTTGCCCAGAGTCGGCTGAGACAGGCTCCAGTGTCCCCGTGACCCTAGTAGCAGTTTGGATAATGATTATATAGTGCAGTATGAAGGCTGAGCATTTGGATGCACTATTTAGGGATCAGGGAGCTATTCCAGTTTTAGCCCTAGTCCACACCTAAGAATAAAAAAAAGGAATGAAAGTGAAGGAATGCATTGAGAAAATGAAACTTGCACATACAGATAGATAATGAAGAGTGTGTGTGTGTGTGTGTGTGAGAGAGAGAGATGGTGAAGAAGAGGATAAGAAAAGGCTCATGGCATGGCTGTGCATGAGTAATTCTTGGCATTCCTCACATGGGCGGCACTACAACATGGACAACAAAGAGTGATGATGTAGCTTCATCCTGCACAGCCTGGATACTTATATGGGCATAAAGATCCTTAGTGCACATACCTCACTTATTAAACATTAGCTTAGTGCAGCCTCAATCTCCCCCCACATCCCTCTCTTACACACACTGTGCTCTTTCTCTCCTAAGGTTCTCTCATCAGGGCCTCCTCCTCCTCCTCCTCTCCAACAGCTGGGGCAGGATCTCATTCTAACACACTATTAAAAGATCTCATCCAAATCTGCATAAATTTACATTTGTTTAATAATTCATTACTAAAATATTGAATCACTTTAAAAGTTAAAGATGTTTTATATATATTTATAGATATTATTGAAGTCCTGTCACATTAAAACTTTGCAGCTGTCGCTATTGGTTCGCACCGTTTTGGGATTGTTGGAGTACTTGTTTGTGATTGGCCGGAGGAGATTAAGAAGGGCGGGCACTGGAACTGTAAGGCCACGCCTTTTTCTCAGGACCGCACCCCGAAGCCAAGTTGCGCTTCTAGAGTTCAGGAAGAGAGAGAGAGAGAGAGAGAGAGAGGTGGAGGGAAAAAAAGAGAAAGAAAGAGACAGAGAGGCGCTCGCTAGCTTTGCACGGAGGAAGTTTGCGACGCTGAGAGAGAGAGAGAGAGAGAGAGAGAGAGAGAGAGAGAGATCCTGGATAAAGCGGCACCCGGCGACTGCGTTTCTCTTCATCCACCTGGACAGAAAACAAGCGTCTAACCAGCAGGTGAGTCCCTGCGGCTCTTCCTCCCTCCCTTCCTCCTCTTCTCTCTCTTCCTCTCCTTCTCTCTCTCTCTCTGCTTTAGTAGAGAGTTTGCTCGGATTCCTCTCGTTTGGTCGATGTGGCCGCTTTTGTGTGCCAGTGAACCGACGAACCAGGAAGGGCGAACCGAGTTCAGCCTTCAGCACCTTCACCGGGTGGGACGCGCGCGAGCGACTTATTATTTCACTTTAATTCTAATAATGAATGAATAAAGGCGCGCGCGCGCGCGCGCTCTCGCTCCCCGAGTCGCGTCCCGTCACTGTAACAATGTAACCGCGGAGGAACCGAACCGGGGAGGAGAATCACGCGCAGGCGACTTTACAGGAAGTGATCACATAAAGGAGGAGAGGAAACATGGAGGCCGGGGAGGCGCGAGCTGTCACGCACACTTTGATCTCCCGACCCCGAACCTCCAGGACGCTTCATCCGGGACTCGAACTGCGTTCTGGAGCGAGTTTCCACTCCGCCGGTTCCGCAAATACAACGCGAACGTGTAGCATGACTCCGAGCGATGACGTCACCCATCACTTCCTGTTTTCTCGAGCTCGATCTGGGTTATGACGTTTTCTCCTTCGTGCACAGGCCTGGGGGGGGGGGGGCGGGGTGCGCGTGATTTAGAGAACCGACCGAACTTCCGTGTAAACCTTCCCCACCATCGTGTTCCATCCTGAAATTCGCGCGCACGACTTTGTAGGTCGTGATTACGACGTGGTGGGAGTTGAGGTGGGTCTGTTGGAGGGGGCGGGGTCGTGGCCAGCGTTAAGGAGTTACCGAGTTACCAAGTTGTAATTACGACATGCTTGTGGTTGTTCATCATGCGCCCATCTCGTAATTCCGATACTTTAGACACGACATGAAGGCATCAATGACCCCCAAACCAAATAGATTTTAATCCAGTCAGACGTGTCTGGTAACTGTGTGTGTGTGTTGGAATTTATTTCATATGTATTCAAGACCCTTCATTTGAAACAAAAGGTTTTATTGATTGTTTAACTGAGACAGAATAACCTGGACTTCACATGGAGTTAAGATCCACAGTCCCATTAGGACCAAAAAATAAAAAGAAAATATATTTTAAGAGACACAGTATGGATCACATGATGTAGTTTTTCTCCCAAACTATAAGCAAAACATTCTTAATTATAGTAATTACTGCATTGCCCTTGAGAGATAATAAACAGTTATTAAATGTGGGATTTTCATGTTTCTGATTGGTGGAAAGCCATCAAATAATTCTTGGTATTGCATCACTGCCATGGGATAGTTGAATTATTGCACTGTTGCCATGGGATAAGTTGAATGATTATTGCATGATTGGCAAGAGCTTTATAGAAATGTGACTGTTTACTTTTAAAATATTTTGAACACATATTAACATTATTAAATGAATCTTTTGTATGATAGAGAATTATTCTCTATCATATTTCGTCTCATTCAGTATTTGCTTATTATTCGGGCGAGAGGTTGATGACCCTCTTCAAAACCGATGGACGACAGCAATGACACAATACCAAGAATTATTTGATGGCTTTCCACCAGTCAGAAGCAAGAAAGTATCTTGAATGAATGAAGTGATGAAGAGAAATGTATTTTAATGTTTTTTCCTTTATATTTTTATTTAAGTTAAAAAAAAAAAACAACAGTAAGAGGAAAGCACGTTTGTAAAAATGTTAAATTGGTATCTAATTTTAATATCAGATCAACTGCTTCGTAATTATTTTTATTAAAAAGTTCATTAAGGTGTCCGAAAAGTACATTATTATATTATACATCGTCTTCCTGTTCCAGAAATGTGACCAAGTTCATAATAAAGTACCACGATGCCTGATGTGTACTAATTATGTTTCTGACCACAGCACCCGAGTTCCCAGTGTTGAATTAACACGGTCCAGTGTTTGTGTATGAACAGTGTTTATCTGTGAGCTGCTGAAAGTGTTAAGTGAACATTCAGGGTGTTGATCATACTTACATTTGTTCATAAACTGCTCTGGGTCAGATTAGACATTAGATTACATTGAGTCTTAATGAATGAACTTTGCTGACGTGCAGTTTGTTTGTTTGTTTTTATTTATTTTTGCCATACTCAGCTTCAGTCTGCCTCCGCGTTATCAGGACGCCACTGTGTCTGTATTGCATTAAAAGCCTGGAGATTAAAGTGAAGACCTCGGAGTATTCCGGGCTAATCACCCTACCATACTTCGAAATGGTTAAAAGGAATGCAGCTTTAGTGAGCTTCATCACTATTGATGTAAAGCACAGCGCATCGATAATGCATTATGGGAAATCCGGTTTAGTGAACTGGTTGCATTTCTGTAGGCTGTAACTCACGTGTGCTGTATCCCTCATACTTAATCTAAAACCGAGTACATGTGCACCACAAGTCAGTCATTTCAGAGTGCACTTGTACTCCCATAATGCACTGTGAGCCAGGTAGATATGTGCAGTTCTAGTGTTTTAACACTTTTTAACAATAAGGTGTTTTTACAGCCTTGTCTTGGTGAATCTCAGCAGGATTTGGCTTCATGCGCTGCCAAAATTTTAATCACTTGGACTGGATACTTGATTCTTATAGGCGTTTTCTCTGCTTCCCTCGTGGGTTCTTATTTAATAATCCAAAAAAGGAGAGTCACTTTCATTTCCTTTTTTGTGGTAAGAAAAACAGTGCCTGTTTCTGTAAGAAACCCGGACTAAGGGGCATGAATATGCTGCACCACTTCCTGCCCTGTAGAACCTTATAGGAAAGTTAGGTAGCCATATTGTAGGAGGCTGATAACTCTCTCTCTCTCTCTCTCTCTCTCTCTCTCTCTCTCTCTCTCTCTCTCTCTCTCTCTCTGTGCAATGAGATGGAGAAAGCAACAGGACCCATAAGGACATAAAGACAGAATTATGTTATACATGTCAATCAGTACCAGTAAGATGTACATTACCAATTTCACAGCACAGCTGATTCTACTTTCCTTAAAACTTTGTGTTAAAAAAACAAAAAAGACCTGAAAACCTCAACATAGTAACTAAATTCTGAAAGAGCGTCACCCAAATGTAGTCTGTGCCAAATCTTCCAATAATGCAGCACATCCACTATCACAAGCACAAGGTTAAAGTCCTTGTTGCGTATGATTCCAGGACGACGTCTCTGCATGCTTCTTGAAGAGAGTGTGCATTCGGGGCATTCGTCCAGCTGCCGTGTTCACAATGTGTCGCATTGTTTCTTCATCACAATACGGGAGGCCTTAAAGGGGCTCCGTTACAGCTGTTGGTCGTGTATTTAAAAATAAATAAATAAAGAATCAGAAGCAAGACAAGAGCACTCGGAGAGCGCAAACCTCTCCCAGGATTAGCAATCCTCTACATGAACCAATATGTCAAAAAAGTCCTCCAATCTCACAATGTTAAAGAATCCTTTATAAAAAATTTCCCGGATCCAGATTTTGATCCGAATCATCTCCAAAGTCTGATGGAGCCTTCCTTGTCTGAAGCCCTGCCTCTGGTAGAAAATGTATGAATATTTAAACCTAACTTTTTGCATAATCCTGCTAACAAACACTAACACAAACCGGGTTGGGGTTTGGGTGGGTGAACACAAAATCAAAACCTTACGCAGACACAACTGTCGTGACAGAGCCTCATTTAATGCGGCCTCCTTTTATAGGGGTCCTTTACTTTTGTCCTAATTCTTTTGGAATGTTTTATTACAGGTCGTTAACATAGAATGACCCGAGCTTCACAGATGTGTTGTATTTGGATCCGGCATTGAAATAAATAAACGTGTTAACGTCAGGCGTAGCCAGATGGTCCCTGGTTTGAGTCCCAGACTCGGCGAGGGTGTTTCTGTGTGGGGTTTGCATGTTCTTCGTGTGCTTGTGAGGGTTTCCTTTGGGTACTCCAGTTTCCTCCCACAGTCCAAAGACATGCTATTAAGCTAATTGTCTGTTTCTGCTTGCACTGCAATGGTCTGGCGAGCTGTTCAGGGTGTATCCCACCTTTGTCCAGAGTCGGCTGAGATAGGCTCCAGCCTCCCCGTGAACCGAATAGAATTAAGCAGTTCAGTGAGCGAGTGAGCGTAACGCGTGGAAGAATCGCAATAACTTGTCGATAGGGATACTATAAAGACACGTTTTCTTGTACGTAAATTTACTCTAGGGTTTTTTCCTTAACAGACTGCGTTTTCACAAACACCACATTCTTCAGGAAAATGTTCCTGAGAACAGTTTACAAGTCAGTCCTTTGAAAAGCAGCGTGATACGTGAGACCCAGTGAGTGGAACGTGCAGGAGGTATTTTGCGCCAATCAGATGAGCCACATTATGGGAAATAATTCCAGCATCATCATCCTTCTTTAGATCATATTTCCTCTTGGGGCCTCTGAGTGTGACATTTAAACACACACACACACACACACACACACACACACACACACACACAGGAATCAGGTACTTTTCCCACATTGTTGCCTAATGACTGCGAGGAAAAGTGCAGTCTCAGTGGTTTCATGTTTCTTGCTTAAGTCACGTCATGACTTTCTGCCCACTTGTTTTATGGATCTGTACGTCAACTATATCCGTTTAGCTTTGATTCTTGTGTGTGTGTGTGTGTGTGTGTATACATCTTGCAGTATTGAGTGTTTGCATTCCATTAGGACAGTTCAAATGATAAGAGATTACCTCCATATGCAGTGTAGAAGATTAGCATGTGACTAACGTTAGCAATGTAATAAAACACCTCCTCTGTCTGTGTACATGATGAGCTCCACTCAAGTGGAAGTGTGGGAGTCATGCTAACTTTCCCCTGATAATTAAACGCGCTATCTATAAGAAATGTTTGCTCTACGGTGTTAATGTTGGTTGAAAAAGTAGTATTTGCTAAATATTTAGCTGACTTGGGTGCCAATTGACTTATGCTAACTAGGTGACTAGCTGACTAAAGTGTCAATGAGATATTGTTAGCTAGCATGAGCTAGTCTGCTAACCTTTAATTTAGAGCTTATATATCACTAGCGAATGTTTCTGGAGAACTTTGAGCTGTGTAAAGTCTTGTTTGGTTTGTGTTGGCTAGTATACCAACAAAGAGATTAGCTAACTAGTGTAATGTTAGCAACATTGCTAACATGCTGAAGTGTTGTCTTCTATAGTGATACATCAATCAAACATTATTTGGTTAGAAAGAATGTTAGATAAGTGTGTGGATATTTAAAAGCGTTCATGAGATAATCCTGTGGCTTGGTGATGTTCGCTAAGTATCTGAGTAGCTTCATTATCAAGTGTTGTCATGGAAGCTAACGTTAGAGAGTAAAATTCTGTGAGTGAAAGTTAGTGAATTATGTCACTGTTTTGCTTTTTTTTTTCCTCTACTTTTTATTTTGGGAAGAATTTTTATGCAGTCTTGTGGCTTTGTGTTAGCATTTAGCAGTGGTAAGCCTGTAGCGTGGCTTTGGTGAGCTTTAGCTCTGTTGCAGCTTATTGTACGCACCTGGGCGGGGTGTGTGTGTGTGTGTGTGTGGAGTTGACCTGATTTTCTGCCCGAGTTGGAGCGATTTGTCCTCACTGGGACTCAGTGACCCACTTGAATCCTGCCTCCTTTATTGTTTTGACTTTTCCCAGTCTTAACAGTAATCCACCATCTCTCTCTCTCTCTCTCTCTCTCTCTCTCTCTCTCTCTCTCTCTCTCTCTCTCTCTCCAATCCAGATGTAGTGGATATTTTATTTGCGTAGCATGAGGTTTGTAAATCTGTCAGCATTAAAGCAGCACATGGTGAAAGAAAGGACAGTGGATTGAGAGAAAAGGTGGAAACTCTTGGCACCGTCAGCAGTTGAGTGTAAAAAAGAAGGCAGGTTTATAGCTTTCCGCCAGTTTTATTTATTTATTTATTTATTTATTTTTTTATAAACAGTACAGTAGGATGCTCGAGGTAAACAGAATAAGGGTTAGCGCACTTCCTCGCAGTAAGAGCACCACAAGCTCCCAACACCGAGCTCATTAAAATACCCCAGGGCATTTATGGCACAGTGGTAAAAGGACACGCGGGGCCGTTTGGATGCGAGTCAGCAGGCCGTGTTCACAAACACTCAAGGCCAGTACAAGTCAGGCTGCTTAGAGTGCGGTGCCAAGATAGTCAGAGCAGGATGTAGTTAGCATAATAAGACATGGCATTGACTAGCTTGGCATTTTAGATGTAATCACACTGGGCCTCATTTTCCAATCTTTGTTTAAACGGTTTCAGAAAACAAACTGAACCAATAATGTCAACCATATTTGCAAACATTCCAGTAATTCTTTGTACTCAAATAATAAACGACAAGCATTATGTCAGCGTGGCTGATTTATATTTAGTGACGCCCACAAAACTCCATAAAAGGTAAGGTTCAAAGAGGAATGACAATTAAACGGTGCTTGCTGGATCTTCCAGTAATGGAACTCAGCCTCTCCGGCTCATCGGCCATCACACACCGACGTTAACGTGCACTTGCTCCTTTTTCTTTACAGGGTGCCGTAGAACTTGATTCCTGGAGTCAGTTAAAGGATCTCGTTAAAGCTATCTTTCGGAAGGGCGTGGCTTAATGTCTGTTTAGTATTTATGATTGTACACAGCAGTTAAACTGATCCCAAGCATCGACAAGGTCACAGCAAGGTCAAATGTCTGAAATTGATTTTCGTCCCGTTTTAACACATGTTTAAGTTTACATACATGCGCACTTGGAGCGCAAACCTCCGCCAAGCCAAGGAATCTCCCATTATGAACAAAACTGTCAAAAATAATTTTACACTATTGTAATGTACCAAATGAATTATTACATATTGTTCAAGGCAGCGCAGTGATGTAGTGGTACATTCACCTTTCAGCAAGAAGGTCCGGGGTTCGAGTCCCGGACTCGGCGTGGGCGTTTCTGTGTGGAGTTTGCATGGTCTCTATGTGCTTTTGTGGGTTTCCTCCAGGTACTCTGATTTCCAAAGCATGCACATTAGGCTAATTGGTTGTTTTGGTTGTACCAAGTGTACCCTGCCTTCACCCAGAGTTGGCTGAGATAGGCTCCGGTCTCCCCATGACCCTAGTTTTACATGCACCCAGTTTACATCTTTACTCTTACCACCAGCACTCAAAACTCTTACTCTTGGCTGAGATCACTCTTCCTCCCCTCTTTTTTTTTGTTCTTTTCTCCCCTTTTTTGGGCCGCTGCCTCTCTGCCCTGTCCCAGTGCTTGCTTTCCTTCAGCACACCTGTTACTTTTATGAAGAATACAACAATAGTAGGAAGCCTGGATCGAGTCGCCTAATCTCCAGATAAATGGGCTGGGGCTAGGGTTAGGGCTGGGGGTAGGGGGTGGAGGGGTGAGGAGAGAGCTCCTCTCGATATCACCACATCCTGCTGCAGCGTTACACACACACACTCACACACACACACACACACACACACACACACACACCCCAGCCCATTATTTTAGAGTAAATATCATTAGACATTTTTCTGTGTAACTGGCATTATAAACACTGAAATTATGGTAAGTCACCTTTAGAATGTTTTGTTCGAGCGTTGTTGTATTGATTTAAGTTACTGAAGCCTGAACGCATGTCGTGGGTGGGTGCGAAATCAGCAGCATGATTTTACTTCCTGTTGGTACAGGAAGTAGGCTTTAGAAGAAGCGTTTTTTTCCTTTACAGCTCATAGGTGCATGCGTGTGTACCCGGGCGTGTGTGCTCGTATTCGTCCTCTGAACATCATCGTAAGGAAGGTATTATGTGTGCTTCAATCAGAGTTGAGTGTGTGGTTTTCTCTCAGGGTGTGGCATGTGGTGTGCACCTGGTGGGTGTGTGTGTGTGTGTGTGTGTGTGTGTGTGTGTGTGTGTGTGTGTGTGTGTGCGCGCGTACCACTGTTAATTAAGCAAACACTCCTTTATTTGTGCTGCTTTGTTGCTTTTACTCTGAGCAGCTCAGCCTGGATCTTGGAGCTGTAATGCAAAGCAGGGTTGGCTGTAGTGGAGCGTACACGGTGTGTGTTTCCTGTGTGTGGGCATGCACATGTGGGGAGGTGAGGTAGTGGGCTGTAGTAGACCATATATAGTGGGCTGTAATGTACCATAGTGGATTGTAGTGGATTATAGAGGACTGCAGAAAACGTAGTGGACTGTAGTAGATTCTAGTGGACTGTAGTGAATTAGTGATCACTCTAGTGGACTGTAGTACATTCTAGTGGACTGTAGTGAATTAGAGATGACTATAGTGGACTGTAGTGAATTAGAGATGACTCTAGTGGACTATAGTAGACTCTAGTGGACTATAGTGGACTGTAGTGAATTAGAGATGACTCTAGTGGACTATAGTAGACTATAGTGGACTGTAGTGAATTAGAGATGACTCTAGTGGACTGTAGTGAATTAGAGATGATTCTAGTGGACTATAGTGGACTGTAGTGAATTAGAGATGATTCTAGTGGACTATAGTGGACTGTAGTGAATTAGAGATGACTCTAGTGGACTATAGTAGATTCTAGTGGACTGTAGTGAATTAGAGATGACTCTAGTGGACTATAGTGGATTCTAGTGGACTGTAGTGAATTAGAGATGACTGTAGTAGATTCTAGTGGACTGTAGTGAATTAGAGATGACTCTAGTGGACTGTAGTAGACTCTAGTGTACTATAGAGGACTGTAGAAAACCGTAGTAGTTTGTAGTGGACAGTTTCTTGCTGAACTTTAGGTCGGCGTGTCTTGAAGGCAACTCACTGTAGTTCATAAGTAACTACATTGAAGTGGACTTTGACTTATGAACTCACTCTGACCTGTATGAGTACTGCACCACTCCACCTGTGAGCAGAGATAAAAGGACACACGGACACACACACACACACACACACACACACACACATACAGGTGTAACTCTAGTAATGATATAGAAAGTATGTCTCGTATGCAGAAATAGAAATATAGAAAATGTGTATGTACATATTGAGCTACGCTGTGTGTGTGTGTGTGTGTGTGTGTGTGTGTTGGACAAAAAAGAGAAGGAAATTCTTACAGATGGTATGAAGCACAATTTGCAACAACTGATGATTATGATAATAATAAAACACAGCTCCTCTCTGTTTGGGGGCGGAGCTAAATTCCAGTATTGTCCAGACTTGTGCTTTAAATTTAAGTCCAAAATGATACGTTTGCACTGAAGAGCAATGGGAGGGCGTGGCCACCCGTTTAGTGTCATTTATGTGTAAAACTGATTGCTATAAGCACTCTTAACTGGTTAGCTACTACTTATAAATCAGCTGGGAAACTTTAGAAGCCAGCCATGTTTTGGTTACACCACATACATTTAATCAGCACGTGATCACCTGATTTGCATATCCACTGGAATTTATTTAAATACTTTTTTGTTAGCATAACGATGATTGGAGTGGGAAAGAGCAGAAGTGCTATGTGTGCGTTTGTGCCAGTGAGGTGAGACTCCGACGTGCCGAGACGTGGCACAGCAGCGAGGAGTGAAAGGCGAGTGAGAAACCACTCGGCCCGCATTCTTTCCCAGTCATTAAAAACCCACGGAGTGTAATACAGCCACTGACGCTGCGTCTTCGCCGGGCCTCGGGCGGCTCTGTTACTGTTAGACCTGCTTTATTTGTGCTAACGTTATTGAAGTGCCACCTGTCTGAACATGAACGTGATCTTTATTTATCGGTGTGTGTGACCTCTTCGGCTCTTAAACCTCCAGTGGGGGGGTTAAAGGGGGTAAAAGAAAAGTAGGAAAGCTCTGCTGGAGGTAAAAGCAGGAGGTATTGATCAAAAGTCAATAAACTGGACTGTATTTAGTGATGGATACATGCCTGTCATATGTCTGGGAGATCAGCCAATAGGAGTCAATGTGGTAGCCTTATTTAATCCAGTTGTTTCATTATGACACGCCTCCTCCTCATGGCCCCGCCTATAAACCTTGGGCAAATTACTACATTAAGATTAGTGTTGCGTGACTTGAAGTTCTTTGTATCCCAGAGTTCCTGTCCTGTTCCTCTCATCATATCACTAGGTTTATTTTGATTTACGTGACGCCGCGGCTCATTCAGTCTCGCTTTCTAGCCTGGCTTCAAGTCACCTCAGGAAGACGGTACATTCTTTCCCCCCGCAAAAAATAAATTGCAAACGACAAAATAGCTTTTTCTGTTTGTCATTTCCTTTCCGCTACCTTTTTTTTTCCCTTTTATGAACTTCTCTCGCGCTCTACAGAGGTTTAAACGAAGCAGGATGTCCTGTGCGCTCATCTGCCACTGGGCTCTGTCTGTCTGTCAGTGATGAAGGATGGAGTAAAATGGGGTTGTTTGTGTGAGAGAGAGAGAGATGTTTGTGGTTAAACGAGGCCCGTGATCAGGCGTCTGGATCTGGTGGCGTCGCCACGCCGTTTCTTTACCCCACCCCCCCCTCACTCTAGTGATTACTTTAGAATTTATAATATTAATAATTAGTTGAATGTCAGTGAACAAATACCTGCATGTCGAGTTAATTAAGAATGAGTCAAGCTGCTGGTAATCACTTTCTTGATTATTAAGACGTTTATTTTTGCGCTTGAGCTTTATTTCATATTTCTTGTGGGGCGCTTTTATTTATTTATTTACTTACTTACCTGCTGATTTATTTATTTGTTTGTTTGTTTGTTTATTTAGCTGATTTTTAAATGCTTTAATCTACTCTATGCGCTCACCACACAGGCTAGAACGTGGCACTGTAAACTCTGATAATGAACTTTTCATATCTTTGATCACTTTTTGGACACCAACTTTGCCTCTACAAACAAATAGGTTATGTTTGGATTTTCCTGAAGTTTCTGTCAGGGGCGGGGCTTTCAACAAGGAAGACCGTTAGAGTTTGGAGATGATCCGGATCAAATTCTGTATCCGGGAATTTTTAAAAGGATTCTTTAGCATTATAAGATCGGATGATTTTTAACTGTTTGGTTTTTATGGGGGGATTACTAGGCTTGGCAGAGGTTTGCACTCTGAACAACTCCACCCACACTGACAGAGGATTTCTACATCTGAAGTTGTTCTTGGCATTTTCCAGAGTTTGCTAGGTTTTACGGCCACGCCCACTTCAATTTTGATGTGAATATGTACAGCGTGATACAGGTACAGGTGAAGGTAGTGAGAGGTAAAGTACCTCCTTGAGGAGGGAGTGTAACGAATAATAATAATGAATAAAAAAAAAAAAAAGGTTTTATAAAAAAATCACTTTTAAACCCGCTGCACTTTGACCCTGTGTTGGAACGAGACGTCGTTCCTTCACCCGGTCGCCTCTCTTTTCTGCACAGATGCTCATATTTGGCCTTTTATAGTCCTCTCCAGTTCAGTTCGCAATCAATCCATCAGCTTTACTGGCTTTTTCAGCAGCAGGGGCTCGAGCCAGAGACCGACCGGGAGGCACTCGACTGGAATGGAATGAACACAGCGTGAATCGCAGGAGGAGGAGTAAAGAAACAGGAACGTGTGAGGGAGTGAGTGTGAGGGAGAGAGTCTGGCTTTTCATGAAAATGGAGTCATTTTAATAAGAGAGGTGAAATACCTGGCCTCCCTTCTGCTACTGCGATTCTTCTGAGAGCAGGAGGCGAGCACGGGTCACTGGCGCTCTCTCAGCAACAGCGCTGGAGTCCTAGATACCAACCGCTGTCATCCGCTACTTCACTTCAGCACAATAATGAGTTTTTTTAGGCTATTCGGTTCTTTATTTCTGCAGGCTATAATCAGGGGAGAAATAACGCTGTTTTAAATGTTAAAGCTCTGAACATTGTACATCCCTGCTGTTTTTATCAAGGGCATTTGTGATCGTGGAGCGTTTCCTCTCTCTGGTTTAGTTCACAATTCTGTTAGAGGAGAAACGGACAGCTAAAATTAGCCGCGCGGCTCCCAGGAGTCCGACAGTGTGACTGATTTAACTGTGTCATGATGACTGTACCAGGAGAGGACACACTCTTCCTGTCTTTCTTTATGTTGTTTCTTTATTTTCTGTTGAAGTTGGATGCAGATCACAAGATATTGTTGCAGCTGGACGGGCAACGTTTCAATCATCTTCTTGAATGCGACTTTACTTCCCAAGGTTTGGTTGGGTGCCACGGTCCGCTGGGTGAAGAGCTTCCAGTCACCCACATGGTGCTGGATTGGACAGGGGTTGAGTATGTGGCGCATGGTCTCCGCTGTGACGCACATGTAAAGAGAGGACGCACTTTTATTTTGAGCCAGGTAGCTCTTCAGGTCCCAGTTAGATTCTGTACTGGTCTCCATGAGGAACAGTGGTAATGTTCCAGTGAGACAATATGAAATCTTTGGTCATGTGACCCAGGTTTTATTTCCTGTTGATTCTGAAGCCAGAAATCCACCATTTGCTGGCTTGCCGAGACAAAGGAATACCAGAGGCTTATCGCTGGGAGTCCACGTGAGGTCTTATCAATCTTTGGTGGGGGGAAAAACCATGTAAAAACCTGTCTACCAGGACCTGAATTGGAACCGTGGTCTCAGCGGTAGGACGATCAGATTAGTTTGAAAGTATGGGCTTCGTTGTGCACGAAGACTGCAGCGTAACGCCAGCTTTAGTCTTTTGTGAGACGTGATGTCGTTACAGCATATCGTCTTGCTAGATCAGACCTGAACTCAGTTCTAAAGGAATCCTTTGACCTTTTTAGAACAAAAGGAGTGCAGTTTTACTTGATTGCACTCCTTTGTCTTCCACCAGTCTGTCCGTCTGAATTCAGGGATCAATCGATTCTATGTTCAAGCTTGTAGCTGTTTTATTACTTTTACACAAATGCTGTACCGGCTGTACAGTTCTAGAATTTCAGATCATTACAATGTTCTGGAACATTCTATCTAACTGGGCAGTTGTTTGATTTGCGTATCTGTGGGAAGTTATTCTCATGTTTTGGAACGTTCCCTTCATTTGACATTAACGATTTAATGGGATATTTCACACTTTAATGTCGCAAAAAAAAAAGCTAGCTGGCAAATTATATTTATATCTACGTCTGTGTGTGGGGTGGGGTGGGGTGGGGGGGTGTTCTAGATTAATTTCTGTTTGTTAGCCAAATTAACATTTTTTTTGGAAAATGTTCCTTGAAGAATGTTTGTTTAAGGATAATTCGAGGTTTCCCGTCAGCGCATGATCCTGGAATTTGTAACTCGAAGTTTTGTGTTCTGGTTACTGCACACGCTTATCACGCATTTTAATCCGAATGTGCCGTGATGGTTGCTGTCTGGCAATTTGTAGCCTGTAGCGTTTCCTCCCTGGTGGAGTTCACTGGTACGTGAGATGGTAGAGAAATGGACAGCTAATTAGTGAAGCTCTGGCGCTCAGGGGATTTTTAACTGAGGCATTAGCAACATTAGCCTTGTAACTCGAGCGCGGATCTAAAGCGGGAGCGGGGGCGGTGTGGTGGGGGTATATGATGGGCGGTCACTGTGTAGGGTTGTGTTTAATCTGTAGCTAAACTGCTCCTTTACATGTTCTGAAGTGGTATCTGTGTTCAGTCTGGCTGGTGTTTAGAGGGAGCTCTTCACCTTTTGTATGCCGCGGATGAAAGGTTCAGTTCTGTAGCTCGTGCCAGCTGGTGCACATTAGTCCCTGTTAGCATTGTTAGCATTTTTCTGTGAGGTATTCGTCTTTCTACTCGTGTGTTTTTATATTTCCTGCTGTTTACTCTGGTGGATTCATTAGCTTGTTGTCCATGACCGGACAGGTTTTATGTAAATGGTATTTCCTGAAGGCGCGCCGGTCAGAGGGCAGTGTGTACAAAGAGAACGTGTTTGGAATGAAGATACGGACCAGTACATTATCTCATGAGATCTCCGCCACGCCACGCCACGCCACGCCATAATAGTAATAAAGATGTAGAGCAAACTATAATACACATGTATACAACCAAAACAGGAAGGTTGTAACGTTTCCATTCACAGTAACCCAGTAACTTTACGGTGGTTGTGTCTTCTGTCATGTGGCGTAATCTTTACTTGGATTGGACAGTCTGTTTATTCTGTCTGCTTTGAGTTTCATCTTAGAAGACATTAGATCCACCTTGTTTGTGTTTGTTACACCTCTGGGAATCTTTTAAATTCTCCATCACTGGTGATGCGTTACAGAAAAAAAACATCAGGAATTGAAATCAGATCGACGGGGTACGAGTGTCACCGTCTGGGTTAGAAAGAAATCCGCAGCTGCCTTTCTTTTCCCTGCTTTCTCAACATTCTGCGTTTGTTCCTAAAAACCACTGCTGGAGCTGTAGTGCTCGGTTAAGCCCAAAGTCCAAGAGTCAAAGAGGGGGAGAGAGAGAGAGCGAGACGGGAAGACGAGAGAGTGAGACGGAAAGACAAGGGGGGGGCAAAATGGGAAGACGAGACAGAGAGTGAGACGGGAAGACAGAGAGAAAGAGCATGAACAGGAAGACGAAGAGAGAGAGAGCAGGACAGGAAGACTGAGAGATTGAGAGCGAGACAGGCAGACAAAAAGAGTGAGACGGAAAGAGTGAGCGAGAACAGAACACTCAGGACAGCGCGAGACAGAAAGAGCACATCACTGAGAGAGAGCGGGAGACACGGTGAGACAGAGAGAGAGGGACAGAGACTTTGAGACAGAGAGAGGGAATGAGAGCACTCAGGCGAGACCAACAGAGGGGGTCAGAGAGACTGAGAGACACACAGCATGGAGCGAGACAGACTGTGAGACAGACAGCACTCAGTAAGGGACATTATGGAGGTTAAAAAACGAATAAGAAAGGAGGGACTTTACTGAGGCTGTCCTGCCCTTTGCTCTTTTTCTCTGATAAGGTGGAAGTATGACAGGAATGTGACCCTGGCGGTTTGAATAAACAGAATTTATCTTTTCAGTAGTGGTTTTGGGGGGGGGGGGAGTCAGGGGGCTGTTGGAGGAAAAGGAGGAGGGGGGAATCATTT
>JAQMYF010000022.1:42442556-42448594 GCA_030014195.1 Neosilurus mollespiculum | reverse complement strand
TTGCCTTTTCTCTCTCTCTCTCTCTCTCTCTCTCACACACACACACACACACACACACCAACGTGATTCCAGAGTCCAATCATGGTACAGGATGAAAGATGGATAAACGACTCGCGCCGCGTTAACCCTCAGGTGCGCTTACTACCTGTGGTTAATTGGGTTCTTCTCACAGATAGCGGATTTCACGAATTCTTTTTTTTTTGTTCCGAAAAAAATATAAAACTCCAAAATACCATTTATGGTCAGGTGACTTGAGACCTAAAACCGTTAGCCGCTGACGTCATTGACTCACGTAGGCTTTAATCGCACTCATTTTTCAAACTGCTACTAGGGTCATGGGGGAAGGGGGGTGGGGTGGCGGTGTGAAACCTTTCTATCTCGGCTGACACTGGGTGAAGGCGTGGGTACAACCTGAACAGCTCACCAGACCATCACAGGGCAACACACACAACGACCCTCACTCACACACCTCGGGGCGATCTGGAACTGCCAGCTAGCCTAATGTGTATCTGTTGGATGAAACCGGAGTAGGGGGGGGGGCGCACACAGAAACGCCCTCGCCGAGCCTTAGACTTGAACGCAGGACCTTCTTGCTGTGAGGCGGACATGTTACCTACTACACCACCCTGTCGCCCAAGATTAATATGTCAACAGGAAGTATACATTTGAAATAAAAATCTAGATTGTGTACATTATAATAAATGATTTTTATTTAGTAGATTTTTTTTTTAATGGAAATTATGGTGAAACAAATGGAGTTGCGAATAAAATGTATCACATTATAACGGGAAAAGTTAAATGAGGAAGTTGGGCTGAAAAAAACTAAAAAACAAACTGGGCCTTCTGTCAGATTCCCTTCCTGTAATCAGGATGCTAGTCTAGTTAGCACTTGACAGTGTAATGCTAGCACTTTTTTAGTGATATGAGGTAGGAATATGATGTCGGTATAATGAGGAATGAGTTTTCTGTGGTGTGGTGTGTAAGTGTCAGGTCCAGAGGATGTATTTATTTACCGGAGTATTAAAGAGCAGTCGCTTCAAGGCGCTCTGCAGGCTAGCGTGCTAATCATGCTAGTTTTACATTCCTAAAGGTTTTTATTTCACAAGAATCTGATCTCAGCTTGATTTTTATCTTGTTTATTGCATTTTGAAAGTCGTTTTGCTAATTTTACTCCTTATTTTTGGAAGTTGTGTGATGTTTTCTGTTAGTCATCTACTTGTTTGTATTGTCTCGTGGTGATATTTGGAATTTGGTAAATTTCCACTCGGGTCTTCTTTGTGTTGAATAAATTGACTTTGGTTTCCTTTTATGAGCCACACCTTTGTTTTTTGGTTCTGTTTTTGTTTTTTATTTATTTATTTACTTTTTTGGTGATGTTTTTGTAAGGTTAGCATACAACTGTCAGCAACTGAATGTTAGCAGATTTTAAAAAATGATTTTATTATGTGCATACAGCCACTAAGACAGTCTCTGAACCAGACTGTACCTCTTTTTTAAGCAGGGTAGTTTTCTGGAAAGTTCCGTATGGTTTCTAGTTATTTCATAACACCGTTGAAAGTATTAGCTTTAATGAAAGATGGTAACTAGCACATGAATTCTATTTGGGTATATCTTTAGCATGCATAAGCAACATAACTCTTAGTTACTTAATCCTTTTATTAGCCAGCTAACTATTATATCTAATGATAGCTAGCAAACAAACCACTTGCTAGTAACAGCTAATTTGCTATTAAGGTATACGTCATGTGATAATGCAGATTTCTGAAGGATATGTAAACGTAAATAAACCTTAAATACCTTATAATTAGCAATACGAGAAGCCTTGAATATTGTGGCAGGGGTTTTTTTTTGTATTGTATTTGGTTCTGTGAAAATTTCTGTCAGATGTTTCTTCTTATTTTAGGTCTAAAAGGATGCTAGGTTTATACGCTAACCTCTTGAAAAAGTGACAAAAGTTCATGACCCCATTAAATACTTAAAAATAAGATTTATCTTCGCTGTAGTGCTTCAACCTAGCCAAAAGTGCAGCAGGCTAAGCTGAAAGAAACCATCTGCTTTTTGTGCTAGCTTTAGCGTGTTGTAGCAGCAGGAGTGTGTTAGTCTCCTGTGGAGAGGGAATGCTAATAGCGTGAGGAGTGAAATCTTGTGGAGCGCGTCTTGGAGCTTAATTGCACTGCTTTTTAAAATCTGCATGTTTTTGCAAGATCCCCTGTTTCTGCGGAAATCCCGTCAAGTTACCTCTGGCTCATTTGGCCCTCAGCAGGAAGGAACACTCGAGCATGGGAAAGTCAGAGAGGCCTTCTGGGTCGTGTCGCGGCTTGTAGCGACATGGTTGTTGAGTCACGTTTTTTGCTCCCAAGGTGACAATGGTGTCAGAGCAGGTTCTGAACGCACTCTTCAAACACCTCCAGTTACATCCAGCACCTGAGCTCAGTCTCACGTGTGCAGATTCTCTGACACGTTGCTTACATGTGAACAGAATTGTTTAAAAGATGTCTTGGCACATATTATATCAACAAAACAGTTTATCCAAACCACAAAGTCCAGCCAGCGGTGAGAACGCTGTCCCAGAGGAAAGGGTCTGGTCCCTGATCGGAGACCAGGAAAGGAATCTGATTGGTCGGAGAGTGAGCGAACCCTTCCACACTCTCTCTCTCACACACACTAACACACACTAACACGCTTCCTGAACTCTGCATTCCTGAAGCCATGTGTAAGATCGAACGTTTACAGGCTTTTGTGTTTTCCCAGAAAAAGATGTTGCAAAAGTTTTGGAGTCGACGCCTCTCCACCTTTCACCCTGGTATTAATATTATCCAATGACAGACGAGGTCACTTGAGAATACTCCAGCGTGTTTTTGTAACGCTCGAACCGGAAGAGCCGGTTTTACTAACACATGTCGGGCCTTGCATTCTGCTGCGGTGTCCTTGTCCCTTAACGTCCACGTGATTTTCAGCTTATTCTTAACGCTGATTTAAAACTGAGATTCATCTCCTGAGCTCTAATATAGTTTATTTGCAGGAGGTTTGGGATGGGTGTGAAGGTACGGCGTGTTTGTGGAGTGACGCAGCTTTGTCCCTCTCCAGCCTTTCTCTGTGTTTTTATTATCGAGGGCTGGGCTGCACAGGCTTTCAGTTTGCACACTAATACATTTCACTGTTTCCTGGGAATGTTAACAATAAGCCTGGATAGCGCTAATGTTTTTACGGTACTGTGTGAAAGGAATTAAGTTTTTTATTTTTGACTTCTAGCGGTTGCAAAATTAAATATCTGATTATCTAATTAAATAGTTGTACTTTTTTTTTTTTTTTTTTTTTTTTTATTATTTCAACTTCCTTTACCTGCACATCACACATAAGAAAGTCACATGATCATATTTATTAGCATATAACATGACCATATTAGCAAATCAGATGATCGTATTTATTTTACAGAGGTAATATTTGTTAGTTTGTTTGTTTGTTTTTTCCCCCTCAGCCGTATTTGCGCGTTTCTCATGAATAATTTGTGTAAATGTGACCTTTTAAAGAGTAGGAGGTGCACCCCAACCCAAACTCCACCTCCAATTCAGATATTTTCTTCTTTTTTTTTTTCAAACTTTACTCAATAATTAGAGCCCTGGACATGTACGTAGCCCTGGTATCTCTCTCTCCATCAGATCTCGTGCATGCCTGAATGATGATATTTTTAAGGATTATCTGGATATAAAAATTATAAGTGAACTGGTTCTTCTACCCCGTTCATCCCTAACCTGATCCTTCTGTTGTTGTTTCTCCTCAGCAACCATGTCGGCTGCAGATAAGTACCTGTATGTAGACCGTTCGGTCGTGAACAACCCGTTGGCGCAGGCCGACTGGGCCTCCAGGAAGTTGGTCTGGGTGCCATCGGAGCGACTGGGTTTCGAGGCAGGCTCACTCAGGGAGGAGCACGGCGATGAGGTGGTAGTGGAGCTCGCCGACTCGGGCAAAAAGATCCGCATCAACAAGGATGACGTCCAGAAAATGAACCCACCCAAATTCAACAAGGTGGAGGACATGGCTGAGCTCACGTGCCTGAACGAAGCGTCTGTGCTACACAACCTGAAAGAGAGATACTACTCCGGCCTCATCTACGTAAGTACAGTCACAGCGTACAAGGGTTTCATTTTCCCAAGAAAATAATATACATATTTATCCTAAAGTAGCAAATATAACCAGCATCTAAAAGGGCCGACAATAGCTCACAGTCCCCCACGCACCCACCCAAGGTCACGCCCACTTCCATATTTGGTACAGATTGTGGTGTGTGGCTTTTTCCTTATATGGAAATGCTGATTTAGTTATATATATTAAAAATATTGTCGATGTGAACGCATTAAATCACTCAAGTCTGAAAAACCAGTCGAGGAATCCATTTCATTCACTTTATCAAATAAATGAACAGAATTATTGTAATTTGGTGAAAGTTTTTCCTTTAAGTAGATAAATGAATATGGCTGCAGCTACTCTGTGTTGATGGTAGCTGGTCGCTCGTGTTCTCTATGAAGTGGATTCCTGTACGTTTAAATTAGCGGGCGACTCTGATTTCGGGTACGAGTAACCGCACATCGGTGCAACAAGAGATTGGAAATGTTTCTATTCTGTGAAAGTTATGAATGAACGCTAAAGCGACTAATCCAAACAATGGGCTTGAGCAAGGGTGTGTGTGTTCCAGTGTTTGTTCAGCCCCATACGCACTGTTTGTGCTTGCAGTTTCCAGTTTAACATGTAAAAATAAGGCTGTTTTCATCTTTCAGCCTGTGGATACGATCGGTAATTAATCTTGTACACGTATCATGAAGAAAAATAACATTTGAAGCCGAGATTGTTTCTGCTTCTGTCGAGGGCTTGTTGCTACTGCGGGTAGCATGCTTTGCTAATCTGATCTGAGAACGATCATGAAGCATGTAAATCACAGCGGAGTGTTGAAGTGTTTTTTAAAACCTACTTCGAGAAACACTGGACTGGCCACACCCCCAAAAAGACAACCGACATGATTGACGTGTTTGTTTCTGGTGTAACCAGTCTCCCGTGGACGGTAAATTTAAAAGCGACCCTGAGTCGTCTGTTCAGAGGTCGAGACATCAGACCCTGCTGTCAGCTTGATAATGTGGAGCTGCTCCACCTCTGTAGTTTCGTGCTCAGTGTTTAGGACGAATTGGTTCTTTTTGCAGTTAGCATGAGACCGGGAGAGACAGACAGACAGGGAGAAAGAGACACACACAATGAGAGAGAGTCACACACACCGAGAGAGAGAGACACACACACACACACACACACACATATACACTGAGAGACACAAGCCGAGAGACCCACACACACACACACACACACACACACTGAGAGACACAAGCCGAGAGACCCACACACACACACACACACACACACACACACTGAGAGACACAAGCCGAGAGACACACACGCCGAGAGGCACGCACACACACACACGCTGAGAGACACACACACACACACGTGCTGAGACACACACACACACTGAGAGACACAAGCCGAGAGACACACACGTGCTGAGACACACACACACACTGAGAGACACAAGCCGAGAGACACACACACACACTGAGAGACACACACGCCGAGAGGCACACACACACACACACACACACCGAGGGGCACACACACACACCGAGGGGCACACACACACACACACACACCGAGGGGCGCACACACACACGCCTAGAGACACACACACGCCGAGAGACACACACACACACACGCTGGGACACACACACTGAGAGACACAAGCCGAGAGACACACACACACACACGCTGGGACACACACACTGAGAGACACAAGCCGAGAGACACACACACTGAGAGACACAAGCCGAGAGACACACACACTTAGAGACACAAGCCGAGACACACACACGCGCTGAGAGACACACACACACACACACACTGAGAGAGAGACACACAAGCCAAGAGAGACACACACACAAACACACACGCCGAGAGAGAGATAGAGACACAGAGAGATGCCCACACACACAGACACAGAG
>JAQMYF010000022.1:42435056-42437556 GCA_030014195.1 Neosilurus mollespiculum | reverse complement strand
GTTTATCGGCTCTCAGCCCTTATCACGGCTTTTATTTCACACCTTTATTTCGCCCTCGATCTGATGTCGAACGTTTATCTACATCAGCCCACTCACTGACCGAAACAGACCGAGAACGCAGTACGACCTGATGTTCATCATGATTATTGGAACAGGAACACTCAGGTGCCGCGTGTGGTCGGAATATAATCTGGTGGTCGTCTGATTCAGAACCCGGAGGTTCCCCGTCGTCAGATTATTTAATTATACACAAATGGAAAAATGTGGTTTCTATAAAGAATATATTGGGATTTTTTTTGTGGGGGGTGTCCCTGGTCTGATTTGTGCTTCCCGAAGGTGCGTGTGACAACCTGAACGTAAGCTGATATCTGATTGGTTAGCTGTGCATGAGGTCATGGGGTTTCTCTGAGGTGATGGGTTTCTTGTGTTTGGGTTTAACACTTCACTGGGATCTGCTTTGTGTGTGTGTGTGTGTGTGTGTGTGTGTGTGTGTGTGTGTGTGTGTGAGTGAGTGTGTGTGCGCTCACTGCAGTGTGTGTATATTTGCACTTTTCTTATGCTAATCGTAGCCAGTCGGTGTGATGCTAAGCCGCGGTGAGTTCTGCAGTTTCCTCCAGCGCTCAGCTCTCTGTCAGGTTTGAAATGGTGGAGCGTCAGTGCTTTATATTGTCACCGTGCTGAGTGAGTGTGTGTGTGTGTGTGTGTGTGTGTGTCGGCTGTGTGTGTGTGTGTGTGTGTGTGTGTGTGTGTGTGTGTGTGTGTGTGTGTGACCACTAGGGGGAGCTGGAGAAGCAGCTACTGCAGGCTAACCCCATCCTGGAGGCCTTCGGAAACGCCAAAACGGTCAAGAACGACAACTCGTCCAGATTCGTAAGCGCCTCACTGCGACGCCGGTAAACATGGCTGTGAGTTTTTCATTTGTTCTGTTTTCTGAAGACGTCTGCGTTTCCTGTCTGACAGGGTAAATTCATCAGGATCAACTTTGACGTTAACGGTTACATCGTCGGCGCCAACATCGAGACCTGTATCCTTTCACTGTTCTACACTTCCTTTTTTTTTCCCAAGGTTGTTGTTTTCTAATCAGTATAAATCACTGGTGACGTTCCATCTGATTATATAAAGTGGGCGGGGCTAATCCTGGGCAGGGAGGTCATCCTTCCCACCTCTGCCACTGATGACGTTCTGCTGTCGTAGCTTTTGTTAAAACGTTTTTTTGTGGTCAAGTGCTGTAGTTGGCTCAGACGCACGACTGTCAATCAAGTATGCTCATTAAAATATTTGGCCACACCCACAAAATAAAATGCTACTATAACAATGAACACAATGAATGTAATTTTTATAAATTTCTTTAAAATCACAGTGTAACGTTGACTACTTTGGTAGCTCTGGAGGTTTACACACCCTGCTCGGTAGAAAGCCTTGAGGAGCAGACGGTCGTCGTGTCTCAAACTGCACACGAACAGCACGTGTAAAAAGTAGTCCTGACTCAGACCTGCCCTCTAGTGGACATCACAAGGTTACAGGGCCGACACCGTAACACTAACACTGCTGATTACATCGAGTACGTCGTCCTCCACAGCTGTAAGCGCGTCCACACCGTGGACAGTTCTCTCCAGAGTTCCTCTCCCATCACACCGCTCCTTAACCAGCGCGCTCTCAGACCTGCTGGAGAAATCCCGCGCCATCCGCCAGGCGAGAGAGGAGAGAACCTTCCACATCTTCTACTACATGCTCACCGGGGCTGGAGACAAACTCCGCAGTGAGTCTTCTTCCAGATCCTCACAAGCTGCTGCGAACATCTCCGTCGTTTAGAAGAACTTATACAAGCTGGTGTGTGTGTGTGTGTGTGTGTGTGTGTGTGTGTGTGTGTGTTCGTAGATGAACTGTGTCTGGAGAGTTACAACAAGTATCGCTTTCTCTCCAACGGAAACGTGACCATCCCTGGACAGCAGGACAAAGACCTGTTCGTTGAGACCATGGAGGCCATGCACATCATGAGCATCCCCGAGGACGAGCAGATCGGTGAGGAAGGAGCACACACACACACACACACTCCTGGATGAATGTCACTGTGAAATATCCCTGACTCACGTGTGTGTGTGTGTGTGTGTGTGTGTGTGTGTGTGTGTGTGTGTGTGTGTGTGTTTTGCAGGTCTGTTGCGTGTCATCTCATCTGTCCTGCAGCTGGGGAACATCAGCTTTAAGAAGGAGCGTCACTCAGACCAAGCCTCCATGCCTGACGACACAGGTGATATATCCCAGGGTTCCTGTTAGTGTGGGCGTGGCCTAGGGTTGATTCTGTGACTTTCACTTTATGCAGGATTTACATTATATAATTTAGCCCCACCTACTTTTGTTAGGTTTTTGCTTTAGGAGTTTAGATTTAGTTTTCTTTAAGTCGAGCTTGGTGTTTTTCTGTCCTCAGCGGCGCAGAAGGTGTGCCACCTGATGGGCATGAACGTGACGGACTTCACCCGGGCCATCCTGAGCCCCCGTATCA
>JAQMYF010000022.1:42379139-42398938 GCA_030014195.1 Neosilurus mollespiculum | reverse complement strand
ACACACACACACACACACACACACACACACACCTTTTTTGGGGGGCAATCTATTTTATACATATATATACACATATATACATATACATATATATATATATACACACACACATACACACCTTTTTTGGGGGGCAATCTATTTTATACATATATATATATATATACACACACACTACATATATATATATATGACAGTCCTGATCTAGTAGTGAATAATTCCCTCATCCTGTATCTAATTTTTTCATATTTCTCTTATAAAATAATATTTGGAGATGAAACTTGCCCCGTCACTGAGCACACACTGAATCTAGAACATTCTATCTCTTAGCAAACACACAAAGTTCACAGTGTTTCGCAAAAGACCCACCGTCTCCCATTGTCTTAATATGGTCTTTGTCTTAATATGGACATTCCATCCCGTGTCTTAATATGGTCCCCCATCCGTCACACACCGAGGCACTGAGTGAGTGTGTGGGTGCTTTAGCACTACGGTGACATCTAGTGGTACAATTACAAAGGAATGACATTCATTCATTCTACCACTTTATCCTGCTGTGGGTACAGGTAGGTCCGTCACAAGACCAACACACACAAAACCATTTACACTCACACCATGGAGCAATCTGAAACAGCCACTTAGCTTAATGTGCATGTCTTTGGACTGTAGGAGGAAACGGGAGTACCCGGAGGAAACCCCTGCGGGCATAGGGAAAACATGCAAACTCGACACAGAAATCGAACCCAGAACCTTGTTGCGGAGAGGCGGATGTGCTGAGCACTACACCACCCTGCTCTGTACATCACTACCCGGAAGTTTCTACATTATTACCTGTTACTATAGAAACAAAAAGCTAGTAGAATGAGTGCTTTGCACCTGCATCCACACCTTCTGACCAATCAGAATCCAGCATTCTGTGAAAGGTGGAGAGTGAGAGCCAGGTGTGATTTCAGGTTTCTGTAATGAATCAGTAAAAAGACTTCGGACAAAAGCACAGACCACTTTTATTTACCGGACCTTTAGAGAGACCGGGTTTAATTAGAACGCTGGATTGAGACACGGCAGAGTGTGAGATGGTTTCCGAGTGTGTGTGTGTGCGTGTGTGTCTGACTTTGGTTCGTGAGTCCTGATGGAAGTGCCGTTAAACAATTTTTTATTTCAGTCCTAAAATCCTCCACCACACACAGATGAGGAGCCAGGAGCACGGAAACATCCAGAGAGAGCGGGGGGGTGTGTGTGTGTGTGTGTGTGTGTGTCTAGCTCTTGGGCAGTAATCTCTGCAGGCTGGAGCGAAGGCTGTCTCGAGCGCTGATGCACGAGTCCAAGGACTTGTTTTTTCTAGAAGAGACAGACAGAAACTTATAAGCTTATTTTTATTCACTGCAGTCACTGTCGAATTCCGTGGAACATTTTACTGCAGTAACTTTTTTTTTAGACCACTGTGTGTGTGTGTGTGTGTGTGTGTGTGTGTGTGTGTGTGTGTGTGTGTGTGTACCTGGCCAAAAAGGCGTGCAGCACAGCGATGTGCTCTCTGGGGAAATATTTTTGTTTCACTGCATGCTCCAAACACTGCAGGTGACCTGCAACGACTACCACGGGTTTCAATTTATCTTCACTCTGAACACACACACACACACACACACATTAGATACACACACTACAGGTCACATCTCTAAAGCTTAAGATGTAGAGAAACTGGGTTCGGTACCAACGCTCTCCAGCACCGCTGATTTCACCTCAACATCCTCCTCCTTATACACAGACGAGATCTTCAGGAAGGCTTCGACAGTCTTACTCACGTCCGCCACGTCCACCTACACACACACACACACACACACACACACACACACAATAATATCCGGGATAAAGATGACTCATGGTGGCGTAAACCGGACCCTATTAAATCGCTACTCCAGCACTGAGAGAGAGACGAATAAACAGGTTCTGACCTGTTTCTGGATCAGTTGGACTCTCTGGTCACCGAGACGCAGCAGTTTGTCTGGAGACGGGAAGCAGAGGAAGGACGAGACATCTGGAGGGCGAGGGGCTGAAGGTGGAGTCTACACACACACCCAAATGAGGAGTGTATGTATACGATATGCAAAAATTCGAATGAAAGAAGTGTGTCCTCGGTGTGTTAGTCTAACTAGAGGAGGCGTGTCTTCAGTGTGTCTGTCTCATTAAAAGAGGCGTGTCCTCTTGTAACAAGTTCTCTAAAGAAGGTGTGTCCACGGTCATCAAAGGAGTCGTGTCCTCAGTGCTTCAGTCTCACTAAAAGAGGCGTGTCTTCTGTTTGTATCATTTAAGAAGGCAGGTCCTGTGTGTCAGTCTCACTAAAAGAGGCGTGTCCTCAGTGTGTGCGGGCTCACTAAAGGGGGCGTGTCCGGTGTGTCGAGAAAACGTTATAAGAACACTGACCTGTTTGGTTGCGCTGGTCTTATCTTCTTCCTCTTCCTCATTTTCCTCCTCCTCCTCCTCCTCATTATCATCATCATTATCATCATCATCATCATCTTCATCATCATCCTCCCCCTTTTCCTCATCATCTTCCTCCTCCTCTTCATCATCATCATCATCATCATCATCATCTTCTGGCTCACCCTCATCATCACTGTATACAGAGTGAGAGGAGGTTACACAGGAAGTGAGTACAGGAAGTGAGGTCACAGTGACTTTTTTCTGAATTGTACCTCAGAGAGGCCAGCAGGTCTCCCATGTTCATGCTCTGCATGATCTCCCGGAGGTTCTCACACCCTTCCTCACCGATATAGTTTCCTACACACACACACACACACACACACACACACACACACACACACGTGCACGCACACACACACACGCTATTCACAAACAGTAATATAAAGGATGTTCAGATGTCTGGAAGAGGAAGGGTGTGTATTACCATTCAGGTCAAGTTTCTCCAGCTGGTCTTTGCTCTTCACTGCTTTTGCAACAGCCAGAGCAGCTTCTTCTGTGATCTCCCCAAACGACAGATTTAACTCCTATAACGAGAGGAAAGGACAAAAATGTATTAACCTTTACATCACTATGTAAACGATCGTGTACACCGGGAGTGTGTTACCAGGTACTCTGAGTCTACAGCCTGTATCTGCGGGTGGTGTAGTGGAGTATTTTGTGCGTTCCTGGTTTAATGAGGTCGTGTTTCGGTACCTTGAGAATGGGAAGGCCGTCTGTCAGAGTCTCGGCGATGGCGAAGGCTCCCTCGGAGCGAACCAAACAGTCGCCAAAGTTGATCACCTGCACACTGCGGAGGTGCTTCAGAGCCTAACTCACGCACACACACACACACACACACACACACACACACACACACACACACGCCGTTACTTCGTTACTCCATCAGTTGAAGAAGGGGGCGGGGCTTTCAGAAAGCATCAGTTTATACATCGTAGTGATGATGATGATGGTGGTGGTGAAGAATATGTTGCTGCGTGCTCACACCTGCGCCATGGCGACGGCTCCTTTCTTGGTGAAGGTGTTGTCGTTGAGGTTGAGCACTCGGAGCTGGGGGTTGTGCTGCACGGCGTTGGCCAGAGCCGTCACTCCTTGGTGGTTGATGCCGTTCTGGGGCATGTGGACCTCCTCCAGGCTTCCCATCAACTGTGGACACGAATGCTTTATATCAGCTCATCTCCTTATAAACTGTTTATTGTACGGCTTATAACAGGATTCGAAGATGGGGTAAATCCACGTCACCTGAAAGGCCTGAGCCAGCGCCGTAGCGCCGTCGTTTTCTAGTCGGTTCCTTCCTGCGATGAAGATCTTCAGCCTCAGAGGGGTGCCTAGTTTACTCGAATCTTTATGGCACTGCGTCAGGGCCGCTGCCAGGATCTGAACCGTGTAGGGACACAATAAAGCAATGTACAGGGCTGGGCGATACAATCTGAACATGATATCATGATATTTTTACAAGCATGTTATTTATTATACTGTGCAATCAAAATAATTAAAAATTATGACATTAGAAAACTCACTGTTTACCTTTCCCCACTTTCGCGCCAGACCGTATTCAGTAACAGGATTAATCAATTAACTAATTGATTAATTTTCTTCTGGGCTCAAGTTGATTCATCCCTTAGAGGAGCCGCACTACTCTTATAACACCAGTCTCAGGCCCCCTTCAATAGAGATAGCTATCAGGGGCTCCGCCTTTAGGTAACGCCTAAATCTATATAGTATGGATTAGTATCTATGTCATATATATTAAAAAAATAGGTGAGTAATCGTGGAATGGAACACTGTATGTAGTGGAACAGTGCTGTTAAGGCTCTGGGTTACTGATCAGAAGGTTGGCGATTCAAGCCCCAGTACCACCAGGCTGCCAATGCTGGGCTCTTGAGCAAGGTTCTAAACCCTCACCTGCTTAGGGGTATAAATGATATTTTTTTTTAAAAATTCAAAATTTTTGTAGTCATTTGGCATAGTAAGTGTTTTCAATCAGTTCTACGAACCTTTTGAGAGGAAATACCTGCTAGGAAGCTCCCCTGAGAACTACATTTAATTAAAACTAAAACTAACGTAACAGCTGCTGTTTACCCAGAGTTTTGGGATTTTTAACATGGCTGCTGCCGGTCCTACACTGAACCAATCACTGTACACTTACATCACTCACGGTTCCTACTGTGCTGGGATAGTTCCTACCCTAAACCAGGAACTAAAAAGCCCCTAAGAACGACATTATAGAAACTAAAATCATTCTCAGTTCCTGCAGTGTGAACGCACAAAAAAAGGGGGTACATCCTACAAAAGTTCTAAGAACTATGAAAAGTCCCTCCAATCCAAAAGCACCTAGTGATATTCACGTTTTGATTGATAGTGAGAATTACGAACGCCGTCTCAGTAAATAACAGTTTATACTTGTTGTTGGCGACACGTACACATACGCTGCTCTTACACACCCCCTAGAAATTAACACATGATGCAACACCAGCATACAAAACAGCAAAGCACCACATCGCATCCGCGACTCAGTATTGCAGACGGCTTTTGAGCACTAATGCTAACCTCTACGGGTGTGTGCGCACTGCCACCTGCGCGTACGTGCAGGGACATGTGGCAAAGATAAAGTATGTCCAAACCGCAATGAATGTCTCACCTTTCCTCCCTCGATGCCCATCCCGCAGTTGTTAAGGCGGAGCTCCTGCAGGGTGTGGCACGCCGAGCTCTTCAGCAGCGTCTCGATGCCTTTCACGCCATCAGGTCCGAACGCGTTATCGCTCAGATCCAGCACTTTTAACTGAGCGCCGGATGATATTAGAGCTGCACCCAGAGACGTCTGGACACAACGAGAGAAGCAAACACTATGAACATTAATGCTTGGAGCGATAGAATTAATATAACTGAAAACAGAAAGAGAGACAGGTTTATAAAAAAATAAATACAGTAACAAAATAATGACAGAAGCAGACTAAAGGCATACACTGGGGCACGTGGTTGAACATGTGGGCATGGTTTGCCTCAGCAGGTCTTACCAGAGCAGGAGGGATCTCTGAGCGTAAGCGACCTGTGAACATATCACTCCAGTAACAGCACTGCAGTAAACACACACACACACACACACACACACAATCTCTCATTAACACACTATTATGTCATTAAATATAACAAGACCATCTACAACATTGTGAGACCAACTGGGTCACTCTGAGACGATATGGGGCATTTACGAGATGATATGGGGCATTACAGGTGGTTGGTATTTTATACCTGAAAGTCACTCTTGTCTTCCAGTGCCTTAGCGATGGCCCGTGCTGCCTCGACTCCAAGTGTATTCCCCTCCATGCGCAGAGCCCGCAGACCCTCAAACCCCCGAATGGCCTTTACTATCTCCTCCGCTGAACACCACAGAACAAGACCGGGAACATTACAAAATTAAAGAGGGTAAACGACAGACATCAAACTTCAATACGAACACAGACCTCACGCTGATTACTTCACAAAATGCACTTGCACGTTGACATATTTTATAATCATACACCATCATGAAGGGGCGTAACGATTCCTTCTAGAAATAAAGCACTTGAAATAAATTACAAGTTGACTCTGAGTGCCAGTTTTGGATTCCTTGGGTGTATTACGCTACCGCGGTAATGAACAGCGTGTAACTGAAGTGCGGCTCTGTAGTGAACATCGTCCTCACCAGACTCAGCGCTGTCCAGCTTCAGGCCCTGACCCTTATAGCTCAGTTCTCCCTCTCCAACCTGAGTACGGGCCAGAGAGTCGGCCAGCTGGGCCACCGCGTCCGACGCCATGCCCACACCTACAACACACACACACACACACACAGGGTGAGCATCAGGGAGGAGGTTCCTTTAATGAGCTTTCCTGTCATCCCCTGGTAACCTAGCAACCTCTATTTTAGAGGTCAGTGCGCATGCGCGAGTGTATCTTCCAAAACATGACCTGGGAAACCCGGAATTAAATCAGGTACATTTTATCGATCAGTTAATTTTAATTGCTCGATTAACAATTAATATTTTCTATGACTAAAACTTGTATTTACATTTTAGATAAATGCAAAAAAAAAAAAACCCGACACGCTGCTAAAACAAGCTAATCGTTTCTACCCCATTCTCAGTCTCATCCTGATTATATATTAATTACGAGTTTCATAAGAGAGAAAAAGCACTCTTTTTCATTTCAACAGCTGAAGACCTAATAAATAAATAATGTTATTGTGATCTGAATTCTCACCTGAGGTAAATTCAACGCGACACTGAGTCCTCACGAGGAGAAATGACACATCAGTTAGCATGTAGCTAATACACGGACGCTTTATTTACACACGTTTCAGCACAGAAAGACGGGATTATCCATCTGTGAGACATTAAAATCATCCCTGTGGATACAACAGCACTACACTTACCTGTATAACACCTTTAATCCGGTTTACTGGGTGTGGGAAACAAAACAACACGCGCACACCGGCTGAGTCGTCCCGCTCATTCGGATGACGTCATCGCGTTTAAAAGCGGCGCGCGGTGGCTCACGGGAGTCGTAGTTCTTGAGCAAGTTGAGTCCAATTCCTACTGCAGGATGAAGAAAGTTAGAAGCAAATATGTGCATTATAATTAAGTTATAAGAACATGACCTGGCTGTCTAACATCAGTAAACATCCCTAATGAAGATTTAGGTCAAAGCTATACAGGTTTTTTAGCTCATTAGGAAGCTAAGATTGCTCAATTCCTACATTTACAGCATGTGGCAGAGTATCCAGAACATCTTACATATATTGTTTTTCATACATACATCTGAGTAGTTACAGATTAAGGGCCATGTTTAAGGGCCCAACAGGGGTCCAATTGGGGCTTGAACCCCCGACCTCGAGATCAGTAACCAGGAGTCCTAACCACTGAGCCACCACTCACTGCCCCGTGACCATGTTAAGTGCTGCAGAAAAGGAAGTCCTTAAACTTTTTATAATTTCCAACTATCTTCTGTCTGATATAATAATATTTCATAAAAGTGAATCAGTTTTTTAGCAAAATCTGACACCAAAAATCAGAACACATTTCAGAAAACTGTTTTTTTTTTTTTTTTTTGCAACCAGAAAGTGTATCTGATGTCAGCTGTGATAAGTGTTTCTAACAGCACAAGCACTTAGTCTTCTTTAATTAAATATATTTATTATGCACACATTTATTTAAGAAAAAAAATCTTACAGGTTAATGTGTTCATATTTAATGAAAAATTCTTAAAGGGGAATTAAACTCAAACTTAATAAAAGCCTGCTTGCATAGTCCGTACCCATCAAAACACACTACTGTTAATGAAAGCTTCTTAGTAGAAAAATTTTAAATGAGTAATAAATCATCACATGGGGGGCACCATTGTACTGCAAAAAGTAGGACGTGAGTGATGTTAAAGAAACAGTAAACGTGAAAATGTTTTGCATTAGAATGCAGTGAGGTACATACAATGAGTTAATGTAAACGAGCAGGTGCCTGTGTGATGCTTGTAAATGGGATGTAGTATTATTTGCAGATGGGCCCAATTTTATTTAATATTTTATTAGAAATTCACTACGCTCCACCCTCGATTTCCCGTACCCCTATTTTCCGGATTTCGGATTTTCAGTAAAAAGTCTTTTGCTGGACATTATTTGGTATTGCTGGAAAAATGCTCAGACAAGTCCGGGAATCGATGATGGAAGTCCGGGTCGGTCATGATTTTCCAACTTCCCTCCCATCCGAGTGGATGGACGGAAATGAAGCAGCAGAGGGGCATGAAATAATGTCCGATGAACAGATAGTGGCATCAGTGACGGGAGAGCAAAGTAAAAGTGAGGACAGTGACGACGAGCTGGAACCCACATTTAAAATGAATATGATAAAAGAATGAGCTGATTCGCTCCTTAAGTTGGTGGAAACACTGTGTATTGAGTGTTGGATAAGTGTGTAAAAGTCCGGGTGTGCTGCTGAATAACGGTGATTGCCAGACTGATGATGGTAAATGTCCGGGAAAGGGTAGGGACCCCGGACATTAGTGATTGCCGGACTTTTGAGGTTCCCGGACAGCCTATCCTCCCTAATAATCTGGGAAATCAAGGGTGAGGTGTAGTTTTATATCTGATTTGATAGTTTAATATCAGTAGGCTGTTATTTTTGCTGTAATTTTACCTTAATGGAACCGACAAGTCCACATCCTATTCTCGCGAGAGTGAAACGGAATACGAATGGCAGAACTTTTAAACAAGCTAATGCAAACTATCGAACGGATTTTAGCAGATTGCAGCTTCTTATATGTAAATAAAAACCACCTGATTACAAGACTTTTCTATAAGACTTTCTATAGAATTCTTGTAGAACTCTGTAGAAACCCTTCAGAATGTTTTAGAGGAGATTTTTCTGTGAAACCACCAGGACGCTTCTATAGAAATCTTATAGAAAACTTATTCTATAGAGGGTTTTTTTTAGAAAGAAAATATTCTATAGAACTTTGATGAGGATTTCTGTAGAAATTCTGTAAACATGTGGGATAGGAAATGCCCTGTAGATTTGTTTATAAAAAATGGCTGATAGAGAAAGCTGGTTGTTCTTCTTCCACTTTTCAGGCTCACACTGGGCCACTTCACGTTCTCTTGTTTACTAATTTGCACGTGTAAAACGCGGAAGGTGTGCACGGCCCCTTTAATACACCTTTCACCGCTTGGTAACCTGGCAACCGGCTTTTTTTTTTTTTTTTTTTTTTTAAGAGGCTAGTGCGCATGCGCAAGATGCAGTCCGCCTCCAGAAACCCGGCGGTGTTTAGGACCGCGCTGTGCAGCTGAGACCGCGCAGGGAGTCGTCACGTGTTCCGTGTAGTTAGCTCCCTGAAAAAAAGAGTCGTTTCTTCAGAGAATAAACAACCAAACGATAAAAAGGACGAGTTGATATTGTTAACTTCGGTGTTAAAAACATTCGTAGCTTCAGGTAAGTTTGTAGTCGGGCTGTGAAGTGCGTGTTTCCTCCTCTGTTAGCGGTGGAGTCTTCCTTCCCCTGTTTCCGGGGGTTTTCACATCACGTGGGTGCTTCTGGAGTCTGTTTATTTATATTCATTTATATTCACTTATCATAGCTGCATCCTGTAGTGTAAGGATTCGTCATAGTTACTTGTTTTGTTTGTACGTGTGTGTGTGTGTGTGTGTGTGTGTGTGTGTGTGTGTGTGTGTGTGTTTTGAAATCCCCCTTCTTCCGGACAGGAAATAACTTCAGACTCCTTCTGTTTGCAAATTATTATTATTATTATTATTATTATTATTATTATTGTTGTTGTTTTATTATTAGATGTTATTATTGTTGTGTTGTTATTATTAGTGTTGTTTTGTTATTGTTGTTATTATTGTTATTATTATTATGATTATTGTTGCTTTGTTATTGTTTTTTTTGTTATTATTGTTGTTGTTATTGTTGATGTTTTGTTGTTATTATTGTTGTTGTTTTTGTTGTTATTATTAATAATAATAATAATAATAATAATAATATCATCATCATCATCATCATCTAACCTTCAGTAAAACCCATTAACAGACTTTTTGTTTGAATTCTAAAGGAGAATGTTATAAGAATCCACATTCAGTTTCATTTTCCAGTCGTCGTCGTCATCATCATCATCATCATCTCAGCTTTTTTTCCCCCTCCAGGACCTCATGAACCACCGCCATGAACCAGGACCGGCAGAAGCGCAAGGAGGAGATCCAGAAAGCTCTGGCTTTTATTCAGTAAGAACTCATAAATAATCATCACGAGTAAACATGTTTCACAAAAGTATTACAGGCTCTGATTCAGTTCCCAGGAATAATAAATAAAGATGAAGTACAGGGGTGTCTCTTGGAAATTAAAAAGAATCGGCCGCAATGTCTTTCCGAAACTATTCGCTTCCTCCTGTACGCGGATGTTAATGACCCCCTGCACCAGCCACCGTGATTATTAATAGCATCACCATCTTTTTTTCTATTTATTTTTATTTCTCTTGGAATCGTTTCCCTTCATCTGTTTCTTTACACTCGATCTTGGACTACTTCACTTTCTACCAGTTGCTGTTGAGCTTCCAAGTTATCACGCATACGCAAGATCGTTCCTCCGGTCACGCCGTCTCATTATTGTTATCGGAAACAGATACAGAACCAAAACAAGATGTAGAACAGGTGAATAAGAGACACTAAGCCTGTGAGCTGGGGTGGTTTCACCAATTAACCTTTATATTCATCCAGAATGAACTGATAGTAGAAGAGAAAACATTCATTTTCTAAGCTGCGTAATCCTAATTAGGGTCGCGGGAAGGCTGGCCTGGTATATACTGTATATAACTCACCCAGACCATTGCAGGGCCAACACACATACTTGGACTGTGGGACAGAACCGGAGTACCCCACGGGGAGAACATGCAAACTCCATACAGAAACACCCCAAGCCTGGGAATCGAACCCGGGACCTTTTTGCTCTGAGGCGAACGTGCTAACCACTGCGGAACCGTCTCGCCCAGGAGATAAAACACAGATAGGACATTCACTAGCGAATGGGCACCTTTAATGTTGCCATGGAAACAGGATGAGTATTTTGGGGCTAGTGTGTTTAAAATACTTATAAAAGAACATCTAGATTGCTTTCAGGCATATTATCATATGTCATTTCATTAAAGCTTGTCTGCTTGGGGGGGGGTATGGGGTGTTGGTCCAGAAATTAGCTCCGCCCACTAGCCATTAACAAACCTCCCTGAGTGATCAGGTCACAAATGGACTGCTCCACATATTACGGTGTGTAAAGACTTGTCACCAGATTTCGCGTCGCTGCTCCACATGCAAATGAACAAACACATCATTTCCATTAGCGAAGGTCAAAGCTGGGGTTTGTTTTTCATTATCAACAGACTGCCGTAGATTAAAAGAAGAAGAAATCAGAGTTACGTAGATATGACACCGAATCGGGACGTACTTCCCGGTGCGCTGAGGTCTGTATGTATGAGGTTGTGGGATGTACATGTGGACTGGGACATATTTTTGCGTGCACACTGCTGATAGAAAGTAGCCGTGTGCAGCACAGACCACCTCCGAAAATGGGTAGCGGGAACCGATGTGACCTGACCGGGTGCACGGAGGTTAGGGTTGATTATGGAGACGATTGGTTAAAGATTTTTAATGTTTTTAATGTGGTGTCACTGGGGTGTGTGTTTCTGGGTACTAAATCTAAATGCACTGTGTGATGACATCACGTCTTTTAAGTATAAATGTTTTAAAAAAAAAATGTCTGCAATTTACCGATCCCTTATTGTCCTCGAATTTAATTTGTGTTTTTCTCTCCCCCTGCAGGTCGTCCCTGCCGTACCCCGACCCAGACGGCTACGAGGTGCGGCTTTGTTCTGTTATAAATTCTCTGTGATTAGCGACGAATTAGTTTTTTTGGGACGCGTCTAGTTGCCTCGCCTCACCCCACCTCGCTTATCATTACATCCTAAGAGCCAGACCAGAAAGCACCGCCCCTAAAATCTAATCCTGTTCTCCTGTGGTTCTGAACCGTGACCCGGAGGAGTGTGGGTCGGTTGTTTTCCTGGTTATGTTCTGTTCACTGCGAAGTCGAGAAGGGATTTCGAACTCCTGGTGTTTATCAGCAGGTGAATTATTAACGCGCTCGCTGTATCAGGAGCCACTCGTCCTAAATCCAGCCCTTATGGTACACTGAGCTGTAGCTGAAAGATTAAATCAGACCAGATGGTTGTGAGCTCATATCCCAGCACACACAGAAAGTTTTTTAAAGGGAATAGTTTACAGGGGTCATCTCGCCAGCGCTAAAGTAGGAATGGATGTGTTTCACTCGAGATCTTCAGCAGGAATAAGAGCAGTTGTTTAGGGATGTTACACCAGCGTTGAGTGCTGATGGGGGTTCATGACTCAGTAGGACTTCCTGTCTTGTGTATGACAGCGTGGATGAGTGGTGGATCATCGCGGGGGCGGCCATTTTTAACAACCTGAATCACTCTGCCTCCTACGTTCAGTTCGGTGGTGCTGGAGGACTGGGCGGTTTTGTTTTTCACCCCTCGGCCGTTAGGACGTTGGGGTATCGTCATTGCCAACGCCTGCGTTGCCTTTCCGTCTCTGACCCCAAATTTCTCAGGAACTGCTGGGACAATCATTCTGAAATTTTGCATACAGGTTTCCTGCTGGAGTCTAGGTGTGCATAGGCTTGTCAGTCTCTCTGTTTGACCTTTGACCTTGTTTTATGCATTGCAATGACATGGTGCAGGTTGCTTGGCTGGGCTCTTTCTCAAGAACCGCTGGGTGGAGCATTCTGAAATTTTACGTGCAGGATTCCTGTGTAGGTCTGCGTAGTTTCTCTGTTTGACCTTTGACCTTTATAAATTTTGTCCAGGCGATTTCTCAAGAGCTGCCGGGCAGCTGAGGGGTGTCTCCGTCTCTCAGGGCCATTTGTATTGATTTATAAATTATTTTAAACATTATTTTATTGCTCATGCTAACAACAGGCGCCATAGCGACGGTTTGTTACTGCTAAATGCCGTGATCGATTAATCAGAATGGAGTTTTGAAATGAGCCATGTAATAATGTTTTTCAAAGACCCGGAGCATTCCAGCGTTTCTGTTTTGTTGATATCAGTATCTTCGTGTCTGATAGTGCTCCTCCTGTGTTCTTTGATTCAGGGCTTCCTCATGCAGCTGGTGTGTAATCTGTTAGACGAAGGTAACGCGGCGTTTCGGGAAGGCGACTGGACGCTGGCACGAGGCCACTTCAGTGAGGGAGTGAGCGTGGCGAGATACGCTCAGGGTGAAGGAGTGACGGTTCCTGCGGCGCTGCTTGAGAGCCTTTATGTGAACAGAGCTGCGGTACAACACAACATGGTGAGACGTTTCTCCTCGATCTACACTTCATCACCGCTGTTCTCTTTAACGCACACTTCCTGTTTACACCCTTACGTGTACCTTCCGAGAACTGGACCGCGTCTAGACACCTGTTGAACTAATAGTGTAAAAATATTAGCGAATAGATTTATTATGGACACAAACATGTGCTTTCAGGATTATGTTGCCTGACTCTGTATTATTTCTGCAGTGCATGAACATGAACCTCCTGTCAGTGTCAAGGTTGAACCAGCAACCTTTCGGTCCCAAAGCCGCTTCTCTACCCATGAGGCCACAGCTGCCTGCATTCTGGATGAATAGAAAGGTTTCCTGGTGAAACCACCCCAGCCTGTCATGTTTGTGTTGACGGCCGCCAGTTTTTGTTACGATACGATTCACACGATTCAATTCGATTCCCATTTTTGGGGTGACGGTTTGATTCAGAATCGATTCTTGATTCAAACCGATGTTTGATTCATAACCGTTACAAACAAAAGGAGCCAATTTCACGAGTAACTACATTCTTCTATAAGAATGGAACGCTCTTCTATAAGAAAGAAAGAAATGATATTACTACACAGATGGTTCTGTAGATGTACTGATCCGCTTTGCTCGTTCAGAGTCGGTTGGGAGTTTAGTGAAGCTGCTCGGGGATTTGAAGTGTTCCCGAAATACTTGACTTTTATTTTGTGCACCGCATGTAATGTCAAGCGTACGGGGGGGGGATAAAAAAAGATAGTTTCTCACTAGCAGGGTTCTCGTGCGCCCGTGAAACCTAACCTTTATTTATTTATTTCCCCCCGTATCCCTTTAGGGGCTCCGTACAAGCTCCTTCTTACTATAACATGTAAAATCCGAAGTGCAAGCGTTTGCCTTCAGCGAAGACGGCGTTGGCTGTATTTCTTTTTCCTCAATCATGTCAAAGCTAAGCTAAAAGCTAGTTCTGGAGCCGCCACTCACTGGAACAATTCACGACGTGTGATTCACGACAATTAATCGCGATTCAGACGTGAATCGTTTTTTTTTTTTCCGGCACCCCTAATAGTTCGGCTCTGCGCCCTCACCTCACGATGGCGATGTTTTGTAATATCATGGCGTGCGGTTCAGGGGTCGTTAACACTCACGTTCAAGAGTAAACAAACGGTTTCAGAAAGACACTGTGGCTGATTCCATTTTATATTTTAGAGATAACACTGTTTATTATACCTGGGAATTAAGAAATTGTTATACAGTAAATTGTTTATCTCTCAGTCTGTCACTGAACCACATGAAGACCTCAGTCGTATCCAGTTCCCACCCGTCAAACGTTACCTCCCTACCACATACAACCCCCACCTACCAGGGAGAGGTGTAAGCATGTACGTGCCCCCTCCATTACGCTGCCGCCTGCATCTTTATGAACTGCTGTGCATGTGCATGTGCACGCCAGAGTGGCCTTACACATTCAGAGGGAAATCGATATTCGCCGCTGAACGTATGAACGAGCTCACAGACACTGGTGTGATCGCCGGAGGCGGATGGCTGCGGCGTCAACTTGGATTCGAACCTGCAATCTCCAGATTGATAGTCGCGCACCGTGTCGATGCGCCACTCGGAAGCCAGACTCCTCCTGATCCTGAGCAGGTTATTCTTGGCCTCTTAATCCGGATGTTTCTCTTATCATGTTTCTTAATCCACACAATACACGGTTTGGAATCATGAACTAAAAAACAAGTAATGTAAAGACAGATTAAAAAAAAAATCTGACTCTCACAGAACAGTCCTGACACTCGCATGGGCAGGATTTTCAGCCGATTTGATAAAACCGTGTGATATTCAAGTCACATGACGTATGATGTGGCATGGCGAGCAATAATGAAACAAAGAGCGGTGTGTAGAAGCTCTGACAGACGTTCTGCATCCGGGAATTTTTAAAGGATTCTTTACCGTGGTGATGTAGGACGATCGCTGGGCTTGGCACAGGTTTGCGCTCTCTGAGTGCTGTCGTTTATTTTATTTTTTCTAACCTTGACTGAATGACTGAAGCCCCTGGTTGTGGCTACGCTTTCCGTCTTTATCAGCTCGAGGAGTGCACACGCGTCACCCGAGTTCTATCGCTCGCTGGCGTACAAAAACTCTGTGCTGCAAACATCCCACGCCTCCAAACTCGCTTCTCTGTGCCACGAGTCAGGCGTACTTCATACACCAGGGGTTCAGCGTGTGAAGGGCGAGTTGTGTGCCAGACGTCGCTTGGTGTAATGTTGTATGATACCATACAGCATAGGAACAAAATCCGACTGACGAAAACGCAGAAACGGGAACCTCAGTCATTCGTAGGGTGATACCACTGCTGCACCTCCACCACGGGATTTCCTCACCGCACAGAGGGCCGTGGCGTTTGTTCAGTGCCGTGATCTAGCGCACTGATGTGGTCTGGGGCTAAAAATGCACACAGGGATTAGAAATCTATTTAAATTTGTGGGTTGAATGATGGAGGAAGTTCATGTGCACAAATCCAAGAATAGAATATAATCAAGAAGTTTAAAGCAGGAAGGAAGTGTGTGTGAAACTCGCCGTGCGTTAAAGCTGTTCTTTAAAAATAAAGAATGTGGCGTGAATGTAATTATACAGGATAGATTTATGTGTGTTTATTGTAAGCACTGTCCTGTAGCGAAGCGGGTGTGTGATGATTTCTGACATGCTGCGCGACTGTAAAGCCGACGCAGCGCGTTCCTGTTGCCAGTTAGCCACGATGTAGCGCTGGGTAAAGGGTAAGTGGAGGGTGTTGTGAGTTTGGTGTCGTGTGGGTGTGTGTGAAACCGGTGCACCCGGGTTTGTGTCTGCGTCAGGGCGAGTTGGAGGCGAGCGTGAGGGACTGTGACAGCGCTCTGAGCGTGTGTAAGGACAGCGGCAGGGCTCTGTACAGGAAGGCCGTGTGTCTGAGGGAGCTCGGCCGGCTGAACGAGGCGTACGAGTGCAGCAACGCCTGCCTGCTCACTTCCCCACAGGTAACACAGTGTCTCTCGCGCTCTTTCTCTCACACGTCCGCACTCTCTCTCGCGCTCTCTTTTCACATGCATTCATATGCATGCTCTCTCCCTTTCTTGTGCATACTCTCTCGCGTGCATTCGTCCTCTCGCACACTACCTTGTGTGCACACGGTCTCTCGCGTACTCTTTCTCGCTCACACTCTCTCTCATTCATGCACTCTCACACACCCTCTCGTGTGCATGCTCTTTCTCGCTCACATTCCCTGGCAGGCTCTCTCATAAATGCACTTTCTCTCAATCACACGCCCTCTCTTTCTTGCATGCTTTCTTGCACTCACACGCTCTACTCTCTCTTTCATGCACTCTCCCTCATGCACACTCTCGCGCACACTCCCACCCTCGCACTACTCTTTTTCACACACTCTCTCTCTCTCTCTCTTTCGTGCATTCTCTCACACACTTTCTCATACACTTCAGGTTAGAGAGTTAATCTACCAAAGCCTTCGCACGCTGCTTTTAATGAAGTTTTATTATGTGTACCTGGGTGTGTGTGTGTGTGTGTGTGTGTGTGTGTGTGTGTTCTCAGGATGAGAGAGTGAAGGATCTGGCCCGGGATTTGGCTGACAGACTGGATCTGAAGACGTGTAATGCCTATGCTGGAATGCAGGTCAGTCACGTTGGTGCTCTTCGAGTCATGTGACTTAACGTTAGTGTGCAGTACGTGGGAGACTCCCATCACACCAGCACATCCCTGATTACTGTCCTGTAACGACTCGATCCGGAGTGTTTTCACTGAACCAGGTACAGATGTCAGTGTAGTGCAGGTGAGAGTCTGACCTGTGCTCCTGTTCTCTATCAGGGCGTCACTGAGACTAACGGAGGAAACCCGCCATCTCTGGAGCAGGTGAGACTGTTTTAAGTATTTAAGCGTTAATAAATTCCACATTGTTTAATCTCCTGTTGTTGTTTTTTTTCTTCTGTCCCTAAAGATCTCGAACGGGCTGGATAGCTTATGTGATGTCACAGGTGGGTGTGAATACTTTTGCTCTTCGGGTCTTCGTGTGTAATTTGCACCCTGACTTCCTGTTTCCTGTCCCTCTCTGGCAGAGAGTGTGTCTGCGGACGCGTCCCCTGTCCTGCCCGCCCCGGTCCCTGTGAGCGACGCCTCCGAGGAGGCGTCCGTGTGTCTGTCAGTGCCCGTGTCCGAGCAGCTGCGGGACTGCGAGCTGATGGGGGACGAGCTGGACACACTGCTGGACCACGTCTCCAAGCAAGAACAGCTCCCACATGTGAGGCTTCCAGAGGAGTATAAACAAACTTAGACGTAGCTGGAAAGGGAGGAGGTTTGCGTAATGTTAAAGTTTCTCTCTCTCTCTCTCTCTCAGACTCCTTCTTTCTCTCAGACTCCCTCTAAAGGCAGTGTTGTCCCCACTCATGTCCCTGTGATGGGTCTGGGTCCGTCCTTCCCGCCGCTCCTCCCTGCTCCGTCCCCGTGTCTTCCTCCCGCATTCTTCCCCTCTGCTGTCACTCACCTGAACACGCTGGACTCGTTCTGTGAGACGGGTCATGAGTCGTCTCTGTCAGTCAGACCCCTAGATTCACTCGACACCTTCGCTCAGACCTTATCTCAGGGCTCGGTGCCTCAGCGACCCCCTCTAGTGGTGGGAGGAGCGGGGCTCGACTCGCTCTCGGAGTTCACCCTGCCTGGTAAGTGAACTTGGCACAGACAGATATAGAGGCCACACCTCCTTGATTGAGACTGACAGATACAAAGGCCACGCCTCTTTCACTGAGACTGACTGATACAAAGGCCACGCCTCTTTCACTGAGACTGACTGATACAAAGGCCACACCTCCCTAGTTGAGACGGATCAAAACATTCCATGCCTCCCTTGTTGAGACTGACACATGCAAAGGCCACGCCTCTTTCACTCAGACTTTTAACATAAAGTACAGCATTAATCCCCCCTCCCTCTGGTTCTCTCTCTCTCTCTCTCTCTCTCTCTCTCTCTCTCTCTCATACCCCCCCAGGTGGTAAAGTCAGTCACAGTTTTCTCCCTCCGGTGAAGATTCGAGGCTCATCAAACTGTGTGAACGCTGTTTGCATGGTGAGACTTTTTTTCTTTCTTCCATTTTTCTTTTTTTTTCTTTCTTTTTTCATTTTTATTCTCCAAGTTTCCTTCTTTCCATTCATCTGTCTCTGCTGTTGCTCCCCTCTATCGCGCTCACATTCCCTTCTCTCTGTTCCTTCGTCTGTCCCTCTCGTTCCCTCTGTTCCTCCCTCTGTCTCTCATTCTCGCCGTACCTCCTTCAGCCCATGTCATTACATTTTCTATCACCTGGTATTGCGCTGCACAATATCATCCAGACTAAAGTGTGTGTGTGTGTGTGTGTGTGTGTGTGTGTGTGTGTGTGTGAGCAGAATGGACATGTGGTGTCCACCTTATCCCAGCTCTCCAGAAATCCCCTTGAACACACACATGACTTCACTCAAGCCTGTTCAGCCTGTTTTATACGTATAGGTAACTAACACACACACACACACACACACACACACACACACACACACCTTCAGCTCTCCCCCATCAGCTATATGTGTAACGTCTGTCCTCCTGTCTCTGCATCTCTCCTCGCGCCCCCTGTCTCAGGTGCGGGTGTGCTGGACTGTGAGCACAGGTCGGATTTGTCTCACAGTTGTAAGAAAGACATCCTGCTGTGCAGGAGAAAAGGCGGAGCCAATCTGCCTTGGAGGCGTGTCCGGCCACGCCCATCTCGGAGCAACTTCCAGAGTCCTTACGTGCTTTGTAAAGGTGAAGTAGTGATCTGGCTCCTGAACCTTTACTTTATTATCTGTAGTTTATTTACGTGTGTGTGTGGGTGTGTGTGTGTGTGTGGGTGTGTAGAGGTTCTAGAGCGACAGGACTGTAAATACGGTGAGGCCTGCACCTTCGCATACTGTCAGGAGGAGATTGATGTGTGGACACAGGAGAGGCAGGGCTTATTGACCCGGGAGCTGCTCTTCAACCCGCTGTCCTCCAATCAGAGACAAGCACTGAGCGTCATCAGACTACTGAATATACACGGCGGCATGTTCATGTTCCTCTGTGAGGTGTATATACACACACACACACACACACACACACACACAGTTGTACTGTGGAAATAATGATTTCTTGTACTGCTGAATTCTCAAATCTGATTGGTGTGGGTGTGGGTGTGGTTGTGGGTGTGTGTGTGTGTGTGTGTGTGTGTGTGTGTGTGTGTGTGTGTGTGGGTGTGTAGTGCTGTTTTGATGGGAGACCCAGGACCATCAGCAAGCGCTGTAAGGAGAATCCGTCCCTGTGCTCCAATGTGGACTCGCACCATCAGTTTGAGAGAAACAAGTTTGTTCCTTCAGTTACTTTTGTCTGTCTGTCTGGGGGGGGGGGGGGTGGGGGGGGGGGGGGGGGGGGGGGGGGGGGGGGGGGGGGGGGGGGGGGGGGGGG
>JAQMYF010000022.1:42364703-42378205 GCA_030014195.1 Neosilurus mollespiculum | reverse complement strand
GTTTGGTTGTGTGCGGCACTACTTAAACGTATAACGCCAAACATATCATATTGTATACGTAATTTTTGAAACCCTCTACATGATCTGTGTGATTTTTTTTTTTTTTTTTTTTTTTTTCTTGTAGCCTGTAAACATTTCTGCATCCCATATTAACGGCGCCGCGGTCAGATGGGAGGGACAGAGCAGAGGGGTGGAGTCAAATGGAAAGGCGGGGCCTGACCGATCCTCTGGAGCAGGAAGTGCGTCAGCAGGGAAGAATCACGATCTGCGTCTGACGATGAAGTTTGTGTGTGGACAGTGCTGGAGCGTCGGGCTGCCGAGCGAACCGGATAGAGCGCTCAAGTACTGCAGCGCTAAAGCGCGTCACAAGTATGAACACGCACACACACACACACACACTGAAGGACGTCTCATTGTTGCTTGTACTGATTAATTTTTAATCTCTCTTTCCGTAGCTGGATTAAAGAACGCCGAGTGCTTTTGGTGAAGTCTTTAGACAGAGAGAAGTGGGTGGCCGTGCGACCTTTGCCCTTTGCGAAGACGTACCCCCAGCAGTACGACGTGAGTCTCATTCTGTGGGGTCTGAACTCACTAAGTCTTCCGACGCCATAACGTTACTGAGCTCAAAGTACCTCCTGTCCTCGAAGTAGTCTCTGTAGCTGAATGTCCCGCCCCCTCTGCCACGTTAACCAATCAGGCTGCAGCCTGGACCGAAAAGTGCACAAGCACCAATCAGACGACAGATAATGCGTAGGCCACTGTAACCAATCAGAACCTGCTAATTAATCCAAAATCCCGTCTCATTGATGGTAGGATTGGCGTTGTGGTGTTCGACGCGGTGCGCGAGTGCTTCCTGACTTTCTGTAACGTTGCGTCTCTGCAGATCTGCGTACACATTCTAAAGGAGAAGAAGTGCCACTACATCGGGAACTGCTCCTTCGCTCACAGCCTGGAGGAGAAGGAGCTGTGGACCTACATGAAGAACACCGGCTGTGAGTCTGATTATTTACTAATAAACAGGCAAATACATGAATAAATAAATAAAAATAATTTCTACAGAGTGATGTGCTACTGTACTTCAGTGTAGGGTGTCAAAACTATTCGGCGGCAACTTATGGCTATGAGGATTGGTGTAACTGGAGAAAGTAGGCGGGGTTTTAGTGCTGCGTTTCAAACAGCCTATCAGGTGGCAGTGTGACGGGGTGTGTTGTGTAGAACATCTCAGTGTCTCAGTGGTGTTATGGAGATGAGAATCTCTCTGAATGCCATACTGTGTGTGTGTGTGTGTGTGTGTGTGTGTGTGTGTGTTGTAGTGCGTGAGCTGCAGCAGGTTTATGACGAGTGGCTGATGAGAGCCAATCAGAACAAGCAACCCGACGGTGCTTCGTCATCGCAGTTTGGGGAGGAGAAGCAGATCACCATGCCGACAGACTTCGCAGAAGACGCTGTGAGTTCGTGTGCGATTGTTCGTGGCACGTCAAGTCAGACTTCTCCATCCTACCATAATTTCTTCATGTCCTTCTCTTTCTCTCACTCATTCTGTCTGTGTGTCTTGAATTTGTAATATTTTTGCTTTGTGATCACTATTTCTTCAAGGAAACAAATCGAAATATACTGTGGCTGCAAGCAGCGATTGCCGGGGTCCAAGCGGAGAGAGAGAGAGAGAGAGAGAGAGAGAGAGAGAGAAAGAAAACAAGGGTTGGGGTTAAAGAAAAGAAGAGACCATGAAGAGAAAGAGGGATGATGTAAAAGAGATGATGTCACAGAGAGGGGGGAGGGGGATAAAAGTGGTAAAGCAATAGTAATGATGATAATCCGATGCCGCTTGGACCCCTTATTATTACCATGGTAACGATACCCGGTCTGTTTGCTAAGTGTAGGTGTTAACGTCGTGTGTTTGTGCGTCAGGACGGGTTCCACTGTCGCCTATGTGGGAAGCACAGTAACAGCGAGCGTCAGTGGCAGCAGCACATCTCGTCCGACAGGCATAAAGAGCGTGTGCTGAGCGGCGCGGGAGAGGAGGAGAGTCTTACCTGGATACATCGCTTCCCCGGACCGTACTTCTCCCTCTGCCCCAGGTACACGCGTAATGCCACGTAGTACTCAGGCCTAATTTTTGCCCCTCAGCCCAGAGGGTGTTCGGGGTATTGTTCTTATGCACAATGTCCGTCGGTCCGTCCAGTCCATCCGTTTACAAGCGCACTAGCTCAAAAACACCGTCACTGATCCTCATCATTTTTGGTGTGGATGTTAGGACTGGGTATCTTCACAAGCATGTCGATTTTTGTCGCAGTGCGATATACGTTATCTTGAATTTGCGTTCCGTGCACTCGAAAACGCCATGACCGATCATCACCGTTTTATAACGTGACGCAGGGCTTCAGTTATCTCCAGCAAGGGCCGTCTCGGTAGGATGGAAGCATGCCAGTCAAGCATGTCCATTATAATATTAGGCCACACCCACTGGGATAGTTGTGTTTGTAGAAGAACAGACGCAGCGGTGATATTTGCGAAACGTTAACGAACAAAGCAGACAGCTGACCCGGCGCATCCTAAAGACGTAGCTGAGAAATTGCGTCTCTCGGTGTGTGCGGAGATGGAAAGGCTTTGCCGCTACACAGGGGGGATTATGTACACGGTTTGGGTTTAAAATACAGTTAATGTTGTTATTTCTCCTCCTGTCAGAGAGCCTGGAGGATAAAAGATGAATCTACAGACACCTGGGGGTTTTAGGATTATTCAGTTTATAAAAAAAAAAAAAAAAAAAAAACATTTTTTTTTTATTTTTTCTTTTCTCAGCACAGCACCTCACCACTGAGAGTTTTACAGCCTCGGCGCTTTTTCTAGGTCTTCATCAGTCACGGTGAAATCAGTCTATATATAGCGAGGTGCTGTGTGTGTATTCGCGGATGTCTCGGATTTAACCTTGCAGTGTTTTGATGGAGGGGAAAATTAGCAAAACCTTTTTAAACGGCTGAATCACCTGAGCGAGACCGATGGCGCAGTGGTGGCTCAGTGGTTAAGACTCTGGCTTACTGAGCCGACGGTCGGGGGTTCAAGCCCCACTACCACCAAGTTGCCACCGTTGCTCGGTTGAGCAAGGCCCTCAACCCTTAAACCCTTGATTGTTTATTTGTATAAAAATGATAAATGTAAGACGATCTGGATACGGGCGTCTCCCAAATGCAGTGAATGTAAATGTAGAAATAGAACACAGGGGTTTAGACGCTCGCGCCGAAAGGACCATTTCTTAATATGCCGGTATAGAACAAGCGTAGCAAGTTAGAAAGCCCCGGTTTCAGCGTGCGGCAAGTAAATGTCCGTAAACCTAATATCCGGTTTTGCCTCTGTGACCTTGAAAACTAGGTCAAGGTCACTCACACACAAACTCAACCTAGCACTCATAGTAGTGAACCAGCATACCAAGTTTGAAAGCCCCAGCTTTAGCGCGCGGCAAGTTAATATCCGGAAACTAAAGTGCGACGGACAGACGGAACCCATTCCTATAGATCCCGAGTCACTTTTTGGGCGGGAGCTAAAAAGGATTAAAGGAAGAGGAACTCTGTACAGAACTAACGAACATCAGCTCAGTTGATGCTTCTCAACACTTCTTTGGCGTTTCCTCACTTGAACCCGGAAAATGCAGGTGTAGACTCTTGTCGTAGAGTTTTAAACATTCTCAGAATTTTTTGTAGGTACTTCTCGATGTCGGGTCCATTTCGTGCGATGTCCTACAGCTGTGTTACGAAAAACATACGAATAGCTCAGAATCTTACGGTTTTCTTACAGAAGTCCTATGATTGTTCCGTGTTAAACCCACAGAACTTCTTTATATACCCACATGTAACGCACGACATTTTTATGACTGTGTTTGTTTGAGATGTATGGAGGTCGTAGGTCAACCGAGTATTACAGGAATATCGTACGAGTTTTTTTTTCGTTTTGGATTACTCGTATTACTTTGGTATGAACATCGTACGATTGGATCACAGACTGGACCTATTTTCACCACGAGAAACGTCCAGCGTGTGTTTTGTATTTGATCACAGCTTTCAAATCCACCTCACCCAAACCTGCGTCAGTCTCTTCTGTCGTAGCACCGCTAAATTCGTACGCCAAAAAACAAAGCAGAAAGAAACAGACAGTTCACCCTTCCTATTATCCAAGTTATTGTTTTTGTTTATATTCATGTCGGACAGTGTTTTAAAATCACGTGACCGCTTTCTCTCGGTGTGAGCGAAAATCAGCGTTAATCCCTTTTAAAGTTTCAAAATAAAAGTTCTGAATCATTACAGTGGAATCGTTTAATCAGCCAGTTCACCTACTGTGCATGTCTTTGGACTGTGGGAGGAAACCGGAGTACCCGGAAGAAACCCATGCAAGCACGTAGAGAACATGAAAACGCCACACATAACCGCCCCTCGCCCGGGACCTGAACCCAGGACCTTCTTTCTGTAAGGTGGACGTGTGAGCCACTACGTCACCGTCCCGCCCGCAACAAATTCTCAAAATTCCAAAAACTTTTATTATGAAAACCAGGCCTTGTTTAGAGATGCGCTTATCCTGGATCTGAAATGGAGGAGAGTGTGTGATGTGGATGTTTGACAGGTTGGAGGGCGGCTGTACCGAGGGCGTGAGCTGCGACTACGCGCACAGCGAAGAGGAGCTCCAGGAGTGGCGCAAGAGGCAGGACTTCCTGCGCAGGAAGCTGGATAAAGCGCGGACCGAGATGCTTATCGCCCCCAACGACTACGACTTCGGGAAGTACAACTTCCTCCTGCTGGACTGAGAGAACACACATGCGCACACACACACACACACACACACACACACACTTCTGCATTTATTCAAGCGCCACACACTGATGTGCCATGCATGCAGTCTCTTTAAATAACACGCAGTTTTGATTTTATGATTCTTTTTTTTACAAATATACTCACTTTTCCTTCCATCCCGGTCATAGACGGCGAGTCCCGGTGCGCTCTCTCTCTCTGTCTCTCTCTCTCTCTCTCTCTCTTTCTCAGCTGAACAGATGAGTGCCTCTATAGACTACCTGTACTGTCTCGTAGGCAGCCTACAATCCTTTTCCTTTTTATCGGGACTCGGACGCTTATTTCCTGAACCCTCATTTCAAGAACATCACGCCTATGCACCGCCCGAGCGCCCGTCCGGGACCAGTTCCGTCAGCTAGAACATTATATACAGTATAACTTGCACTAATTATCAGATAAACATACAAACCACATGTTCTAGCGCTCTTATAATAACACAATATGATTAGCATGCTAACAAAAACCACGATGATGATGATGATGATGATGATGAGGTCACACGGTGAGTCCTGTCCTCGTGTTAGTGTTTTTGTTTTGTGTTACAGCAGATCCTAAAGCGCCTAAAATCAACACCTACGTTATATTTTATTCTTTAGTCTTGAGGGAAATGTACGATTTATTACAATACAGGGTGACACACACACACACACACACTCCTTCCTGGAACATCCAATCGCTCTAATGTGCATGGCTTTGCACTATGGGAGAAAACTGGAGTTCCCCGAGGGAACTCGCATAACCCTGGGGAGAACATGCAAACTCCACATAGAGAGCCCGGGACTCGAACCCAGGACCTTCTTGCTGTGAGGCAGGCGTGCTAACCGCTACATCACCGAGCCACCCACCGAATGTGAAATTAGGTTCTAAACTGAATATGTTGTGGATGTGAGTGTGTGTGTGAGTGTGTGTGTGTGTGTATTCCAGTAGACCACAGGCGGCGGTGTGTCCTCGCTGATAACATGGTTTCTCTAGACGTTTTTCTTGAAACCCAAATAATCAGAAGATTCCTGGCTGTAATGTAGCGCTCGGAAGACGACGAGCCAGTCGTGTTTCCATATTTGTTCCATGCCGTCCATGTCCTGTTTATTCTCCGAGCCCGAGCTGTTTTATCACAGAAGCAGGTGGCGTTCTCGATCTTGTCCAAATAGAACCAAATAGAGAAGAACCACGAAGTGCCTGAGCAACACAGTACCGCCGCCCTGCGCTGCCTGATTACAGAAACGCTTCAGACACAATAACACTCTACTTTTGTCATCGTTACAAGAGGCTCGTGTAGCCAACAGTCACATGGACTCCAATAGCATTAAACACACTTGCGCCATCTCTTACACACACACACACACACACACACACACACTGGTGTCTCCGTGATCACTGTACGACACTCTTATCTACAAAAGCAGGTAGAGTGACATCACTGAGAAGAACATTCCGCTCTCGCGTTATTACTGACTGAATTAATATTATACACGTCCACTTAACACTGCAGCCGTGTTCTGGATTCTGATTGGTCGGAGGGTGTTGACTGAAGTCGGTGTTGGTGCTTACAGATGTATGGCAGGTTTGTAGGAATATGTCGTGTTATATGAATACCGTACGGTTTCTATGGTAGCGGTTTAGTAATGTCGAGGAAATGATACACGTTTGTCGAGACGGCAGCGTTTTCTGTGCTGAGATTATTGTTGTTTATGGAAGGAGTCTCCAGTACCAGTGTTTTGTCACAGACCAAGAGAACACAGTGATGTTTGATGAGTTGAACCAGAAGGAACTTTAATAAATAAACATTGTAATCACTAATTACTTATAATAATAATAATAATAATAATAATAATAATAATAATAAAACACTTTGAGATGCAGCACCGTCAGCGTAACTCTGTTGTTGATTGTCGTTCTGTAATTTCAGACCTATGAAGTGTTTAAATCTGGATTAAATAGTGACGTCTCTGCTGTTAAATGTATTTATTAGCGATTATTATGGGATGGTTCTAGACCAGTGGTGATCAGCTGGTAGCTGCGGTGTAGCGCCTCTTCTACAGAGAAATTCTGTACAAATGAAACTAGTTTATTATTAATAATTTTATTATTGTTATTATTATTATTTTATTTTTTTCCCTGTTTTGACTTTAAGACTGTTCGCTCTTCTACTCTTGTTGTTAGGGGAAGAAAAGTGCAGGATGATGCGACAAAGGCGCAGGATTCCCCACGTCGCCTTAATTATTCCGTCTCTTTCACGCTGCGCAGGTTGCACGCGTAACTGAAAACATCCTCAGCTGTCGTGTTCGCTTCCTTCTGCCCTCGGACCTCAGTGTGCCTTCAGTGACCGTCACGGTGCCTTTGAGATCAGATTTAGTTTTAGTTCGCCCTCACTCGGGGACCAAGCAAGAAGTTGTTGTTAGTCAGTGTTAAATTGAGCTCACATAAAAATACAAAACTCACTGGAAAGACTTTCAGGTCCTTTGAATGTTGCTAATGAAGTTCCTCTGTTCCAGAATGTTGGATGATTGCGAATGTGAGACGACTTCACTTCCTCTGGATTCTGTTGGATGGTTAAAGTTTTTGTTTTGTTTTTTTCTCCGTGCTTCAGATGTTGTGGGGTGTTTTTTTTTGTTTGTTTGTTTTTTTGTTTTTTAATGTTTTAGATTCCTTCCTTCATTATGAGATTAAGACACTCGTGGTTGGATCACCATCTTCCTCTTCTCTGAAGGAAACTCCTTTCCTTCAAACACTTTAAAGATCTGACATGGCGGCTTGTTGGTGCCTTCCATGGACCAGACGTTCCACCCTCACACTTCCTCCGTCACTTTATCACGAGATGAAGCGTCCTTCCGCGTTTCGCCAAGACGCTGTGTTAATTATACGTGAGCTTCTGTTTGTTCCTGCGAGTGAAAAGACGAGAAATATCAGAGAAATCCAGCCGTTATCAGAGGATTCCAAACAAACATAGCGTTGCACTGATTACGTGATATTTGTACTTGTTCTGATATTTACATTCTTGCAGTTTCCTTTCTCCAAATAATTACTCGATATGACCTGCCAATCAAAAAAAAGCACCCAGAGAGCATAAACCTCTGCCACCTCCATTGCAATCCTCCAACCAAAATGTAAAAAAAATTGCTATATCTTACAATGTTAAAGAATCCTTAAAAAATTCCTAGATCCAGAAATTGATCCTTGTCCAAAGCTCCTCCTCTGCTACAAATTTCAAGAAAATCTGCACCTAACGTTTGTCGTAATCGCGCTAAAATTTGTGGAGGTAAAAATTTAACTGAAAGCATCCTTTACGGGTTTCCGTATTTCTCGTTACACCGCAGCACTGCCGAGTTCTTCATCCTGTTTCATCCGGAGCCCCGGCTTCAAAATCATAGGTTGATTTTAAACGTACTCGTTTTCATACCTTCTCGTTTCTATGGTAACCACATGCTCATTGGAACTCGGACAGTAGACGTGCAACGTAAACAGGAAATAAACACAGTGTTGTTGCTGCCGTGTTGAAGTTTTTCAGTAAAGAATTGTTGATCTAACGTTTTTGGAAGTTGTCTCCAGTGTCAACTCTGTCACAGGAACTAACTTTTTTTTTTTTTTTTTTTTGGTGGTTTCCCTGTAAACGAGACGAGCCGTGTTTTTCTTTTCTGCCTCTTAAAAAGTCACAGTGCTTCATTTTACACTGATACGGTATTTAATTCAATTCAGATCCATCGCCGTGCCAACAGGAAACAGATTCATGACTTTATTACACACTTGTTCATTGTTGGTGTAAAAGTTCGTCTTTGCCCCTGAACAGTGTGTTCATTATCCTCTGGTGTACCAAAGCTCTTAACACTGATATCTGAACAGCAGCCATTCATTCTTACTGATACAGTGCTGGTGCTGGTGGTATCAATTAAATGAATGAATAGCAATTTAGTGCAGGTTAGAAGATTGAAGTTGAAATCGCATCTGATCAAAAGGAAACGTTTTCATCATATTCATCACAGGAAGTAGTTTCTTCACCCCGGAAGTGTTCGCTGTCCGTCGTGTCCGTTATGTGACCGTAACCATGTTGTAGTTTCTGGTGTGAAAGCTCCGCTGTCCTGAAATCTCGCAGCGCTCTGCTCAGCTGTCTATGGCTTGAGGATTTTATTTTTCTTTCACAAATTTTCTTTATTTTTCTTAAAGCTGCCGTTACTGTTTAATTCTCTATTTCTGTTTTATGTAAACCACCACAAGCAATGGACCAAATTATATGCCAATAAATATTTTTTATAAAAGCATGGACTGTCATTAAAAGTGTTTATTTATATTTATTAATGCCTCTGATGGGTGGAAGAGTAAATATACTGGATGAATGAATATGTAGGAACCTATGTAGGAGCGATGGATAGATGGAGGGGTAGATTGATTGGGGTGAATGGAGGATGGGTGGGTGGAGCGATGGATAGATGGAGGGGTAGATTGGGGTGAATGGAGGATGGGTGGGTGGAGCGATGGATAGATTGATTGTGAATATATAGATAAACGTCGTATAAGTTGAACAGAATACGCAACGTTTCTACAGAATAAAAGTCCTCATTTATGGAAGGAGTCTCCAGTTTCAAACAGAAGGTAAGGAATAAAACAAGATGGTCATGTTGTCACAGTAACAGTAACTCCACCCTGTCGAGTGTTACAGGGTCCCTTTCATGTATGAAGTCGGAAAATAAAAAGAGTTCAGTGTGTAATTTGTACAGTGTTTAACTAGAAACTCTCATGGCGTGCTGTTCTCCCTCAGACAGTAAACAACAGCGCTGTCCCAAAGTCAGAATAGAGCAACAGAGCAGCCAATCATTAGCGCCGCATATGAATAATTTATGACGCAGTGATATGGGCGTGTACCTCGTGCGACTATATGAATATTCATGAGTTGTTTCCTGTTTGACTGAATCATAAAAATGATGACGCCGCTAAATATCCATAACTCACAAAAAGAGTTTGAAACAGTCACAGAATGATTATTTTTAATTGTATTATAGTTGGATTGAATTATATGCGAGGATAATTAGCAGTATTGGTGCGTGTGAATATTGATGAGGGGGCGGGGTTGAGTATTTGGTGGCGCGTTGGGACTTCAGGCGGTTTGTTGATGTTTGTTTAGTGTCCTGTACCGGACGGGGTGTTTTAGGATGTTTGCTCCGGCGGATCTGGGAGACATTGAGCAGCTTTATCGAGCTTTCCTTCACCGTCCGGGTGAGGCAGGTGGGAAGAAACTTCTTTTATTTACATTTCAAGGCTTCTCAGAACTCAGGATGATTATTATAATGAGTATCATCACTGCTTTTATTATAGTTTATTAATATAATAAGATCTGATCTGGGATTTTTACTGATGTTATTTTAATGAGTAAGAACCTGAGAGGAGGAGGAGGAGGAGACAGGAGAGCTTCCTAGTTCACTCTCCAACACCTGCAACAGGAGATCTTCACACTAACTCAGTAGAATAATTAATTAATAAAGAAAGAAGGAAAGAAAGCGCTCACTTTGAAGTGAGTTCCAAAGTGTCTGGTGTGCTGAAACAGATCAACACTTTATATTTAGTTTAGTTTTATATATCCGTTACATTTACAGCATTTGGCCGACACCCTTATCTACAGCATTTTTTATTTTTCACTTTTTGCATTTTTAACTGAGCATTTCAGACTTAAGGGCCTTTCTCGAGGGCCCCACTTTGGCAGCTTGGTGTTACTGGGCTTGAACTGTGGACGTTTTAATCAGTAAACCTTAACAACCAGAGCCACCACTGCCCCACGTTTAATATATATAAAAAAAGAAATGCATCTTATCATCATTTCAGAAGCAAAAGCTTTTGTTTAATGGTCTCACACTGTTCATGTGATTAAAGGGGTGATGTCATGTTTGTTTGAGGAACGCAGCATACGTAAAATCAATGGGGTTATCAAAGTAAACAACGTCATTTATTTAAATGGATATTTGGTTTCTGACTACTTTTACTTTTATTTTCTGACTCTTAATCCACTCATCTGTCTGTTCACCCGTCTGCTACACATGAGTTAGCACAACAACTTTCCTCGGAGTTTGCAGTAGGATTTAAATTTTTTAAAAACTGTGAGGAACAAGATTTCAAAAAGTCCTCGTTGCAGTCCGGTTTCCGATCGCTCCACGTCGGGTTCGAAAACTTTAAACTCCTTTTAATTTGAAGCTGGAGGGTCATCTAGAAAACACCCACAAGTATTCAGGACATTCTTTACCCATTCAAGTGACTTTTACGCAACTAAGTTTAGGTACAAATCGAGACACCGCTCCTTTAACTTTATAATATAAATATAATATAATGTAAACAATACAAACAATAACAAAACAACTGGGACAGGAGTAAAAGAATCCGTCATCATGTTACACTGATATTAAAAAGATCATCAACAACGATGAATAAACGCCAAAATAAATTCATTATCTTACAATAACACCACATGGTCTCCACGGTACTCCAGTTTCCTCCCACAGTACAAAAACATGCACAGTAGGCTGACTGGCTGTTCCAGATCGTGAGTGGTTGTGTGCGTTGGCCCTGTGATGGTCAGGCGAGCTGTTCAGGGTGTGCCCTGCCTTCGCCCAGTGTCCCTAGTAGAATTAAATGATTTGGTAAATGAGTGAGAGCGAGTGAGTGATGATACTTCACCTCATTTAATAACTGTATTATCCCAAGATGGCGAACGAATCAGATCGCACCGTTCCTGTGTAGCGTATAATAAATAAATGTAACATAAAAAGAAAATAGATTGATTTCATTAGTAGCAAAAGAAAAATTATTAAATTGTCATAAAATGTTATTTTGAACTCTAGAAAATTTAGGATTTCCTTTCTGTGGAGTAAAAAAAGGAGCATTTGAGGAGCATTTTATACTTTTGAAATGTACTTAGAACAAGTAAATAAAAATTCTAGGCCAAACGTTTCTTGTTTGTTTGTTTTTTAAATAAAAGTGTACCTGAGTTCCACTGCACAGATAGACATTATCAGTTATACTCATCAGGGTTTTTTTAGTATTTTCCATCCCTTCTTGCAGGACTGGTTGTTATTTTTGTAAGAGGAAATGAAGGAAGAAAATAGGTCGTATTGTTATAATGGTAATGTTTTTGTGTGTCATGGGATAAAGGTGCTAAAAGGAGAACTGGTAGAACCAGACTTCTCTCCACCCAAACAGAAATCTGATCAACCGCCTGTGCAGCTCCAGCAGAAACGTGTGAATACACTGACGGTTTAAACCAATTCCCAGCACACCGTGCACGATATGATTTCGGATGAAATCTTGTGATGTGTGATGGGAAATAATTCATTCTGTTCAACATGACGGAAAGCGAACGTTCTCTTCTCATTTGATTTTTTTTCTTTTATTTATTTTGACATGCTGTATTAATCCTGTATTTAATCTGTCCAAACTGAGCACACACACACACACACACACACACACACACACACACATGCAAACACACAAACAGTGAGCTCACACACACTTGGAGCAGTGGTCAGCTACACTGCGGGCAGTCAGGGGTTCAGGTGCCTTCAGTCGTGACGGTGGAGGACGGGGAGGTGCCGCTCACTCCCCGACACAAACATTTTTCCTGAAAGTTCGGGAATTAAACCAGCAACCTTTCAGTCCCAAACCTGCATTCTAACCACTAGGCTACGGCTACCGTACTCGTGTGTACTCATTCAAAATCATTTCACTTTAACATATAACGTTAATCATAGCCAATTCAACCCGTCTAGTATGTCCTCCCTATCACACACAGCCCACCAACCAGCGAGGGGCATCAGATATAAACATCACCGAAAGCTGATCTAAAAAATGTTCTAGGTGTATAGATAAACGGAATAATTGCCCTTGATGTTCTAATAGTTTTGGAGGGTGGGGTAGAGCCTGTGTTGCAAATCTTGATCCTAAAGGTGATTTTAGTGACACACCCACCATCAGGAATAGACTCAATACATCAGGTCTTTTATTCTGGTGTAGAAATTAAAGTCTTCCTGATGTCACTGGATCTGTACAGTGTGTGTGTGTGTGTGTGTTTGTATCTGTTTGTGTTTTTGTGTGTTTGTTTGTATGTGTGTTTGTGTGTGTTTGTATGTGTGTGTTTGTGTTGTGTTTGTGCTTGTATGTGTTTGTGTGTTTGTATGAGTGTGTTGTGTGTGTTTGTTTTTGTTTGTGTGTGTGTATGTGTGTGTATGTTTGTGTTTGTGTACGTGTATTTGTGCATGTATGTTGTGTGTTTTTGTATGTGTGTTTTTGTGTGGTTGCGTGTGTGTTGTGTTTGTGGGTGTGTTTGTGTGTTTTTTGTGTTTGTGTGTATGTGTGTGTATGTGTTTTTGTGTATGTTGTGTGTGTGTTGTGTTTGTGGGTGTTTGTGGGTGTGTTTGTGTGTATTTGTGTGTTGTGTATGTGTTTGTGTGTTTTTGTGTGTTTGTGTTTTTCTTTGTGGTTGTTTTTGTGTGTTTTTGTATGTGTTTGTGTGTTGTGTGTTTTTGTGTGGTTGCGTGTGTGTTGTGTTTGTGTGTTTTTTGTGTTTGTGTGTGTGTATGTGTTTTTGTGTATGTTGTGTGTGTGTTGTGTTTTTGTGTGGTTGTGTGTGTGTGTGTGTGTGTGTGTGTGTGTGTGTGTGTGTGTGTGTGTGTGTGTGTGTGTGTATATGTCTTTGTC
>JAQMYF010000022.1:42320111-42332286 GCA_030014195.1 Neosilurus mollespiculum | reverse complement strand
CCCCCCCCCCCCCCCCCCCATTGCCGCGGCCTACAAGGCTAAAGTACCTAATGAACAGAAATACGAAACATGGTATACATGACCTGATAGCTCACAAGACGTTTATCGCAAAGATGGCTATCAGACAGGTATGAAAGATTTATTATTATTTAATTCCAGTGGTTTGTGAGAAGGTATTGCTGCTGTTGCTTCTTTTTTGCCATTTTATTCAAATATTAAAGAGCGACATAGAGACATAGTCCCTCCAGCATGTTCTGGGTCGAACCCGGGGCCTCTTCCCAGTTGGACCGCACCAGAAAGGCGTTTCAGAGGCATTGTTATCAGATGCCCGAGCCTCAGCTGGCTCCTCTCAACAAGGAGGAGCAGCGGTTCTACTCTGAGCTCCTCCTGGATGGCTGAGACTTCTGACTCTAGTTATTAATAACGATTATTGATTATTATTAATATTTCAAAATCCTATTATTTTTTAAATAAATTATCATAAATAATAAATAATATATGTTTTTACCATCGAATGCTTTCATTCCAAATTTTGATGCTATTTTAGTATTTTTGGGAGTTTTGTTTTTAAGTAGAGGAGGCTCGGCAAATTGCTCCGCCATTTTGTTTTTCGGCTCATGGTAAATGAGCCAATCGGAATCCCCGATTCCTCATATCCAATGGGTGTGGCTGTCATAGGTTTTCACATTATAGCCTCCTTTTTAGCATCACAAACACTGAACGATGTGAAGTTTGGAGACTTGTCCAGAGCTTCCCAGGGAACGGTTCACACATTTCCGATTACACTGAAGTTTATTCGGCTGTGACGTTACTTCGGGCCGTGTCCGCTCCGTGAAGGGTGTGTGCGCACCACACCCATATGTACTTGTCGAACGTCCCGTTCCAGGTTTATTCTACAGTTTTTGCTCCTTGGCCCAAGGCGATTTCTTCTACTCCAGCCTTTACACACCACCACGTCTTCATCTTTGTGTCGCAGGTAATAGAAAATGTTTGGTTCTGTTGGTTCCAGTTTCTGAAGGGAAATTATTATTATATAATATAAAACATAAACAGTGACGTGCTTCTAACGTCGTGCGAACAGACTGGAGGAGAATCATGGATGGGTCTGAGAATAAAGGTGTCCACATTCATTCACATTCATAGAGCATGACAACAGAGCAGAACCGAATCAAATTCACTGTGCGGAGTCGACTCCGGAGAGTCGATTCTATTTTTTGGGGAGTCGACACCCAGCTCGTGTACACTATTTGGGACACAGCCCTTCCCTGTCCTGTCCTCTCTCCTCACACACTCGGGTTAATGTTACATAACAGTGTGTGTGTATGTGTGTGAGAAGCCGTGTTGAATCCAGGAGCTCGGTTCACACCTCAGTGAGCGGACATCTTTAAAAAAAAGGACGTAAGTAGAGTAACATGGTGTTTATTCTTTTAAAAAAAGGGCGGTGTTTTGATTTAAATCCTTTGTCGTGTTGAATAGAAGTGATGGAAGAGCTTGAAGATGACTGAAAGCTATAATGTGTGTTGTTTTTTTGCGGATTCAGATTAAAAATCATCTTTAAACGCCGTTTTTTTTCACCGATTCTTCTTTTTTTACTGTCTCGCGCGCGTCCGAACATTCTGGAAAGGGCTGATGTTGCTAAGCTACGCGTTCATCACCAGATTTCTACACCGAGTTAACGTCGTTTTAGATGTAAACACACATTTATTTCACACAGAAAATGGGTTTTTAATTCTGATAACTAAGCAACACGTTGAATTTTGTGCAAAAGGTCCACAAGGTAATGTTTATTTTTGTTTATTTACGTTTAAAAAGACTGTCAGTGGTAAAAAGTGTAGCTAATTTGTCATCGAATTTTGTTTTTAGCATGTAGCTAGCAACCCCCCTCTAAGGGGTTAAAGAGTGTCATGTTTTTGTGCTTTATAATTGAAGAACATGTCTGAGGTGAGGTAAAAAAATATGTTTATTACTATTATATCATTATTATTATTATTATTATTATTATTATTATTATTATTAATATAATACTAATTCACTCACAGCACATAGCCTTCAGATTGCTCTGCCATAATAAAACACTTATACAGTCTTTATGATCTGTTATTAAGCTCTACAAGCCTGAAGCCAAGTCGTGACTTCTTTCACGTTTTGTTGTTGTTGTTGTTTTTTTCTCACTGCAATGACGTCAGAACGCTGCCAGTACTCCACCAGCTGGTCATGACGTCAAACTCCAGCAGGCTGTAACCTTGGACAGGAGGTTTAATGAGTTAATGAGTCACTATGGCGTGTCTCTGTCTGTCCTGATTTTTGTATTGTTTTTTTGCTGTCACTGAACTGAACACTGACACCTGCAGGGACTGTTTACTTTTGTGCTGATGAATCAGGTGGATGCTGTGTGTCAGACCATGAGATACCCTAAAATGAAAGGATTATCAGGGCGGGATAGGAGGATATTAATGGCGTGCCGGGAAGCATTCGCCGGATGCTTTTATCCGACGGGACTTGCGAGTGGAAAAAAAATCCAATTAGAGGACCTTCCCGTACAGGAGCCTGAGTTAAACGGGACTTTAGTTTAATGTGCATGTCTTCGGACTGTGAGAGAAAACAGGGGAACCTGAAGGAAACCCACACAAGCACAGGGAGAAAACGCCCCCGCCCTCAACTCGAACCCAGCTCTGAGCTGGACGTGCTAACCGCGACACCACCGTGCTGCCATCCATTTATCCATACGTTCACCTGCCTGCCCATTTTATCCTGGTCGTTCGTTATCATGGAGTCTGTCCATGTTGATTGTGACATGGCCGTGTAACGTAGCATGGATGGAAAGGTCGTAACTTGGAAATGCAACTTCCATCCTGGAAAAGCACGTTGTTTCACGTAACACTGTAATTCACTCCCGTGTAGCTGATTTGACATTTTTATTAGAAGTTGAAGGTTAAGTGTTCAGCAGTCACAGGATCTCCGTGCTGGGATTTGAAGTCCCCACCTTCTCATCAATATTCTCATCAATATACCTTCCTCTGCTTACCTATGCCCTCTTCTGTACATCTTTGCCCTCCTCTGTTTATCTCCGCCCACTCCTGCCCATCTCTGCCGTCTCCGCCCGCCCCGCCCTCCTTGCCTGTCTCTGCCCACCTTTGCCCACATGCTAATCAGTAATTAGTAATTTGATACTGTGCTTTTAGGTAAACATGAAATCTGCTACAGAAGTGTACGGCACACTACCCCGAGCAACAAGTTCTTTTAAAAGTTCTCAGTGAGCGCCATTAGTTTTTGGGATGTAACATATCACACCACTCTCTCAGGTTTCTCCTGTTCATGTTCACGTCTCCGGAGACAAACCCTGATGTAAAGGGAGGGAGAAATCCCTCCTCAGTGCCATGGTGTTGTTCCATTCCACGCTGCTGTGTCCGGGACACAATGGCCACTGTTGTGCGCCGTCCCAGTGTGTTGACGTGGGGGCGAGGCGGCCTGCATGTAAACACACCATCGTACTGTGGCACACACTGCGGCTTTGTTCATGCTGCCGACAAGGAAGGTCTTTTTCCTCCCTGTTGGACACGAAAACAAGCCGCCTGCAAGGACCGAACAAGCCGTTCGACGAGCAGGCGAACCTGAGGCTAAAAAGCCGTCAACCGGGTGCGTGACGTCCCGTATGTGGAATATCGTCACCTGTATATGGGTCATGCCACACAACCCGATATCTCGAACATGACAGACAGTGAAAACCCGGCAAGATTCATGACCATACCTCATGAAGCCGGCGAGCACGCACAACGCCCGTTGTTCCCAAAGCTGCCTAAATGCTGCTAGTCTTCTCATGCATTCACGTTAACACACATCATTCGTTTTCTATGTATGTACATATTCAGAACACTGAGCATCACAGCAGCATAACAAGTAATTCCTCTGAGGAGTCCTACAGCGCACGGCGGTTCATTCCCCTCCACACAGATTTAGTTCTTACCTCTGATGAATATACTATTAGATGTATAACTTTTAATTTTGTGTCAAAAATAATGTTGGAAAAGATTAAAAAGAGTTTTGAGTAAAGTTTAGAAGATAGTAGCAAAGAGCATCGTCCCAAATTAATACAGTTAGCTTGCTAAGTTTACAGGTCACGCCCACAACAATAAAGAGAAATACTGTTCGTGACACGTGTTCACGTGTGACTGTTTGCTCGCTCGAGTGAATCTAAAAATCTGAACCTATAAACCCAAGATCACAGACACATGGGATACTTTTGTTCTTGTTTATTTTAGAATATAGAATTAATTTGTTTGATCTCTACTGATGACATCAGTGTTTAATAACTTTATTGGGATTCATTTTTATTATCTCTGTCTATCTGTCTCTCTCTCTCTCCCTCTCTCTGCCTGCCTGCCTGTCTCTCTCATTGTGTGTTTCTCTGTACCTCACTTCCTGTATCTTTATCTCTCATCATCATCATCTCTCTGTCCCTCTGTCTTTCTCTTTCTCCTCTCTCTGCTGCAGGATTTGTACGTGTGTAACTTTTAGGGTAACCCTCACATGCTCTGTCTCTGTACGTACCTGAACACCTGACCCACTGTAAAACGTCAGTCTCCAGCTCCACACAGGTTTAACAAGCATAGTGCTGAAGACTATCTCTCTCTCTCTCTCTCTCTCTCTCACACACACACACACACACACACACACACACACACACACACACACACACACACACACGAAGCATGACGGAACCGGAGCTGAACGAGTCGTCCCTGCGCTCCCCGAGCACGGCTTCTCACTCCATCTCGTTCCCCTTCATGAGGGAAGGCAGCCGCGTGTGGGAGAAAGCAGGGGAGCTGCCCAGCCCTCTGCCCACCAAGCGCACACGCACTTTCTCTGCGTAAGGACTGGAATCTCTCTCTGTTACAGTGGTGGAATTTGTGTGCGTGTGTGTGTGTGTCAAGAGTTTTCGGTGTTTTAACTGTGTTTTCTTCATCTCCTGTGTCTCCAGCTCAGTGCGGGCGAACTCAGGTCCCACGTTTAAGGGCGTGTGTAAGAACTTCTCGAGGTCACAGGGTCATGGGTACATCAAACCCGCTAACGGTGGAGAAGACATCTTCGTCCACATCTCAGAGTGAGTCTATAGATCCGTTAACCATCCAGTGCTCAGTATGAGAAAAAGTGTTGGATAGAATCACTTTAAAACAATGAAACCAACGTGGAAACGACTAGAAAATAAACACCATGCATGTCAGGTTTTAAAGTGCCTTTCTTCTAAGATAAATCATGAGTGTTGGAATGTGTTGGACATTTCCACCCAAAAACCTTGTTATCTCTGCCAGGAGGTTAGGATCGAAGTCAAGACTCTGAAGATGCATCCCAGTGCCTGAAATCTCTCTCTTAAACCGAGTTCAAGAAACTGTTTAAAAAAAGAGAATATTAAAGAGAGATTATTACAAGATCCTCTACATCCTTGTTAGACAGGAAGAGACTCACTGCTGTTACAGTCTGCATACTAAACACTAGTGCATGGTGTAGCATGAAAATGACGTGGTGGTGTCAGTTAAATAACTCGACCTCACTGTGCATTAGCCAGCAGGAGAACGTCTGGGAGATACATTCTACATAAATCCTTAAATCTATGATTAAAAATAAAACTAGAAGTAAAAAATATATTTTCCTTCTCAGTTTGCAGCCAGTAAATAAATTAATGAATTCGTTCATCTGCTGAACTGCTTAATCCTAATAGGGAGGCTGGAGCCTATCTCAGCCGACTCTCTACACTCTGAAAAGCTCACCAGTCCATCGCAGGGCCATCACAGATACAACCATTCACACTCACCCACACCCTGGGGCAATTTGGAACAGCCAGTTAACCTGATATTAGTGTCTTTGGATTGAGGGAGGAGACCGGTGTACCTGGAGGAAACCCACGCAAGCACAGGAAGATCATGCAACCTCTGAAATTTTTCTCTGTATAGTGAGGAGCCGAATGTGTCCTGGGTGTCTAAATAAAACCCTTCCTGGTCCATTTTGGGTAAATGAAAGACTTCAAGCCTGTCAGAGTGCAGCTCTTCCTGCCTCGCTGAGGACCTACGAGTACAAAAAAACCTTCTAAAGCCAGCCGTTTTAGCCCCGCCCACTCCACATCGTAAACGACGTCTCCGCCTCCTGTCACTAAAGCTCAGTCGGTGTTTCTATAGCAACCATCCTTAGAATAACGGGTTTCTCTTCCGTGCAGCATCGAGGGCGAGTACGTTCCCATGGAGGGCGACGAGATGACGTATAAAGTGTGTCCCATTCCACCCAAGAACCAGAAGGTGCAGGCGGTGGAGGTGATCATCACACACCTGAACCCTGGAACGAAGCACGAGACCTGGTCCGGCAAGATCATCAGCTCGTAGGCTCTGCTGTGGTTTGGCTTGGACTGGGGCGGAATCTGGGATTTCTTTCTTTTACATTCTCTTTTGTTTTCTTTTTCTTTGTCCGAAGTAGGAACACTGCACGTCAAGACAGGGTGGAGAGGGATGGGGTGAGGGAGGAGAAGAACGTAGCTGAGGTTCAGAGGAAAGGAAATGGTGGGAAAAGGTGAGAGAGAGAGAATAGAAGTAAAAAAGGAAAGTTATGATTTCATTATTTAATGGTGATCGTGTTACTGCGGTGCAACAGGAAGTGGGATGAGTGAAATGAATGTGGGATGAACAGATTCAGAAATTGTGTTTAAAAAAAAATGTAAAAGTAAAATGATTTTCATCCTATGAGACGCCTGTGGAAGGGGGGGGGGATCCTGAACTAAAGGGACGCAACTTAAAAAACTTAGTGAACTGTGAACGTAATGACTTCCTGAAGTCATGTGATCGAATCGAACCCCTTTTCATCATCCTTTATTTGTTTAATGTTTGGTAATTTTATTTATTTATTGGCTTTTTTACGGGGAGCGGAAAAGAGATGGAGGGAGAGGGAGAGGGGGAGGAGCTTCCATTCTGAGTTCATTTGCAGGATATGCTGGATATTTGGCACTTATATTGCACTCAAAACTTGAAACCCGCCCTAAAAAAACCCTACTGCCAAACTGAGTACAGCTCCCAGAATTCCTATCGGGAGTGATTCAGGGTAAAACCGTCAGGATTTTCTAGTCCTATTTCGACTAAGCCAGTCAGTGTCACATCACAGTTCTAACCGAGAGTCCTGCGACGTCTCGTATGTGTCGTTAATTCATCAGTCGGTAGAAACCCAAAGGCGAACGTAGCTCATGTTACTAACTCTTCAGTTCATCACGTATCATTCACGTCTTCTTCTGCATGTAGTCACGTCCTCCAACAGAACTTCTATGCATTTTTTTCTATGCTTCATTGTTTAATATTTATTTGATTTTGATCATTTGATCATGTTTTTTGTACACTGCTGATTAGTTTAGATTAAAAAATATACCTGTTTTTAATTTTAGAGCACTTTTTTCCCTCCGGTCAGATCACTGTGGCTGGTGTAGGCGTCATGTCCGTGTGAAACATAAAGACTTAATAAAAATTAATGTTTGTTAGTCACCCTGCTGTGATGCGTTCTCTCTCTTTCTCTCTCTCTCTCTCTCTCTCTCTCTCTCTCTCTCTTTCTCTCTTTTCCACCTTTATTTCATATTTTAGAACTTTATACAACATTATTGAGTACTTCCTGACATCTGATTGGTTGGAAGGTGTTGATTAATGCTGTAACATTGGTGCTGACAGTCATGCAGCTGTACATCACAGGATTCTATTATTGGTTTTAAATTATATTTAAAAACAAATCTCATCGAGAAAATGTTCACAGAATACGGTTCAGCTTCACAAACACCTCATTTAACATTTAAATGAATGAATGAAAAAAAAAAATACATCCTATCGAACTTGTGTTCAGTGGAGAAGCTGCAGTCACCAGATCTCATTAACGGCATTTGGTAGACGCCCTTATCAGATAATACAAACCATGTAGTAGAAACTTCACTGCAGTTCAACATGAAGTCCAGTTGGCTATTTTATATCTGTAAGTCCTAAATAATTTTAGCTAAAGAGTTTATATCACCAGCAGTAAAAATCATCATCAGCTGGAGCGACGGGCTTCCGAGATGAGAACTCCAGCCACCAGCAGCACACCAGGACGGGCCACAGGACCCAGAAAGTAAAAAGATCAGGAGGATCAGGATCACCAGCATCCCAGAAGCAGCATGTGTACCTCAGCAAAAACACAGAGAGAGATTCAAGCCCCCAACAATGGTATCTTGGTGGTAGTGGGGCTTGAGCCCCGACCTTCAGATCAGTAAGCCAGAGCCTTAACCTTTGAACCACCACTGCCGACATCTCTAGCCTCAGAAGTTGTTATTACCATTATAACAAAACTTTATTGAAATTTTCATCCAATTTTGTCTCCTAATTTATTCATAGCCAATTCCCATCCTCGAGTATACCTGACTATTACGTGACCACTGCCAGCCAGGGAGGGGTGAGAACAAACGCGTCCCTCTTCTGAGACACGTAATGCTAGCCTCCTACATATTAGGAACACAAAGCCGTCCCCATTACAGAGTGAAATATTTACTTGTTCGAATATGTTGGGGAAAAAGCTTTTTACTTTTTGTTCATTGTTTTGTCTCCCGTTAGCATAAAATTTTAAGGATTGCCACAAAATACGGATATGATATGATGAAGACAAGGAGATGGTAAAAGTATGTTGATTTTATTATATTTTTACACTAATCTTTACATTACTTACATAGAACATTAAAATGGAAATGACATTTCAGTTTTATTTAGGCAACATGGTTTTACATGCATGTACAGGCTAAGAAACGGCACACATTTACATTTCTTTTGGCACAAAATACCTTCTGTAGGCTCTCCACCTTTCTCTCTCTCTCTCTCTCTCTCTCTCTCTCACACACACACACACACAACTAAAATATTTATTACAACTATGGAACATTGCAGTCATGTTAAAAGTTAACATGTATCATTAAAATCAAAAGCACTGACTCATATTTACATTGATTTCTTTTATAAAGCCCCAAACACAAACTGATCACAGCTCAGTATGTTCAGGTGCCTGAAAAACACGGAACACTGTTCCTCTCTTCTCTCTTCATCCTCATACTAATATTATCCTGTTATAAGAGAGTTCAACTGCTGGAATAAACCACATCCCACAGATACAGAGATGGATTATACTACAGTACATCATAGAATCACTTCCTTTTCAATCCCACATAAACCCGACTGTGTAATCACCTCCGACCCGTACTCGATTATCCCTCTACAGCTTAAATAACAACAATAAACACCACAAGCGTCTTTTCAAATCAAATCACATTCGTATCCTGATATAAATATTACAGTAAAATGTCTTCACGTGGGGTTCGCTGATGGGAAATCTTACACAGATATGTAGTTTTTGAACGCACTTTAAATAAAATTGACATCATTTCCTTTATAATTTTTCGATTTTAAAACACCAGCAACCTTTTGGTCCGAAACCCACTTCTCTAACCATTAGGCCACGACTGCCCCTGTGTAATACTCAGTATGTACCAATGTTAGCTAGTGAAGACAGCACTTACAGAAAGTTAATCAAAACCCAGTATCAAAATCTGCCTGTTATTAGAAATCTGAATCTCAGAGTGATGACGTCACCAAGGCCCATGCTATCAGAGGATAAACATTATTTCTTGCAGTATTTCAGGTGTTTTTGTTTAAATGTGTTTCCTGCTGCACTTCAGTCTTTTGTCACAACCAACACAAATGGGCTCGATGACATCATCTTTCTGAGACCCAGTTTTCAAATAAATACCCATAAAATCATTAAAACAGAAGCGATTGGCCTGAGATTTTACAAACAGAAAGAAAGTAATCTAGAGATTTTAATAAGATTAACTTTTAGCAAGTGTTTTCTTCCCCTTTAAGTACATACCATCAGGGCCGTCCCTTTAATAAGCTCTATGAATATGTGTGCGAGTAGTAATCTCAAAATTCGGATGTACATCCCTGCCATCGTCCGTCGCCTGTCCTTTTAACCAGGACGTTTGAAGCATTAGCTTATGTCTAGCTAACAAGTGTAAATTTACACCAGCTGTTTCTATTTAAACAATGATGATAAATATACATTAAACAGTTTATTATATACATAGCTGACCAAGTAGACAGGAGTTAATTTGCATATTAGTCCCTTCATTGTTTTTCAGACTGTTCATTTCAAAACAGGGCTGCCGGAAGGTTTACCCAGACCGTCTTCCGAAATAAAATACATCAGAACAGAACAAAACACATAATACATTCTAGTTACTCGTGATCTGAGAGAAGGTTTAACACTTTAAGACTCGTCTGAGCCGGAGAGTCACCGTCGAGGGTTTTTTACGGTGTGATGAAGCGGTTAAAGGATCATTTAAAGTGCTTTTTCACTTCAATCCGGAGCACAAACTCTTATCAGTGCTGAGTGTGGACCAGTTCAGCTCAGTGGCTCTTAATCTGATCTCAGATCAATACTCAGACCCTTGAATCTAATATTACATGATGTATTCCTCAGAACCCCAATACTCTGGGAAACAAACCAATACAGTGCCATGAGCACACGACACGAAAACAAGCTGGTGCAAGAAGGGTGGCCTGCCGCTGGACGCTTCCGTGCCTTTGGTGGGTGGGGGACAAAGACAACATAAAAACCCAAACAAAACATCGCTTCACCCACTGTAGATTTCAACGAGATTAAACTTTCCAGGAATGGAGGCCGCGCCCTCCCAGTTCTCAAGGTGGCTCCCCGGCTCTCAAGTATTCCGATGGAAGTGCGTGGAACATTTATGGCAGCGGACACCGACCCTGTTCCTTGTTTCATCTCCTACCAAAATCTAACACACCTTCAAGTCAGGTGGAAAGATTAGGGGTGGAGCCAAAGTCTTTGAAAAGGTAGATCTCTCAGAACAAGGTTGGTGACCACTGACTTACAGGAGACGGTCCCCCATGAGGCAAAAAAAAACCCAAACCTGTCTACTGTCGTCTACGGTGAGGATATCTGTCTGTGTGAGACCCAGGCTTTAGTCTGTGTCGTAGTTTGAACAGACTAAAACCAGGATGTAAAGAGTGTGTACACTCGTAAAATAGTCCTTCTTGTTGCTGTTACTACCAACTGTACTTTTGTCTACCTTCTGTGGACTAACCAAATGCATGCTCGTCAGTTAACCAGTAGGGGGCGATATTGCCTATTGTTTAGTCTTGAGACAATGCAGCCGGGTGGTAAGGTGAGGTACAAATCACAAGCAGCAAAAATTTCACAGCACAACAATTAACCAGAGTCAGAGACACCAAGGTCATGGAGCGCTACACATCTGCATCAACGTTATAAAAGATGAGAAAAAAAAAAAAGAATGTAAAGGAGTCCGGTGAGGTTTGAACAGTCTGAAGAGTGAAGATGGCCTATTGCACGTCTGGCCCATTGCACAGTTATTAAACAGTCCACGTGGCTACACGTTAATGAGTTATCAGTAGTACCCGGAGACGGTTTCACCAGAATCCTCAGAGTCTGTGGTCCAATTAAACACCGCACGGCCTGGTGATCACTGCAGTACCCAGCCTGAACACCAGAGGGTGTAGTGATATACAGACAAGCCATGAGAGAGAGAGAGAGAGAGAGAGAGGGTCAAGCTTCATTCGGTGGTGTGTTGAAGAACAGTTCTTGGCAGAGCCTCACTGTATCCGTTGGTGAGTACACGGTGAACCCGATGGTGCGAGGATCCTCAAAGATCTCGTAATCGTTTCCACCCTACACGCAGAGACATATTTCAACACACAGTACAGCAGGGTCCAGGGTCTTTCTTCCACACACACACACACACACACACACACTGACCAGTGAAGTTTCATTTCCGAAAAAGTATATGGCGTTGAGTCCCTCTTGTTCCAGAACATCCAGACACAAGCGCTTATCCCAGCCCTCAGGGAATATATCGAAACTGATCAGTCCTCCTACACACACACACACACACACACACACACACACACACACACACACACACATTTACTATCACATTACAATTATGGGAAACAATTATTATTTGAAATATTAATATGTAATAATATAATGATTAAATTTAAAAGGTTTATTGGAGCTATGAGGGACTCCGTGTGTGTGTGTGTGTGTGTGTGTGTGTGTGTGTGTGTGTGTGTGTGTGTGTGTGTGTGTGTGTGTGTGT
>JAQMYF010000022.1:42243397-42262028 GCA_030014195.1 Neosilurus mollespiculum | reverse complement strand
TGCAAACTCCACACAGAAACGCCCGAGCTGGGAATCGAACCCAGGACCTTCTTGCTGTGAGGCAGACGTGCTAACCATTACGCCGCCGTACTGCCCACAGAAAGACTCTTTTCATCAATATTCATCTTTCACCCCCCTTTTTTCGAGTTTCTTCCTTCATCCTGAATTGCAGTTTCACTTCTGTTTGTGTGCACCGTGTTGGTTTAGTGGTGAAGGATTTGGGCTGATGTGAGTTTAGGGTATGTTAAGAACATCGAACCCTCCTCTGCAGCGCTCTGTCCTTCCCACTTTAAATACATTTATCCAGTAAACAAACAGAAATAATGAACTATCACAAAACCCACTGTTGTTAAACTTGTCCTTGTGGAGGATGCCTTCTTTATTTCCACACGTGACAGGAAGCGTGGTTTTCTCTTTGAGGCTTTTTTTCAGCTCCGGAGGGAATGAGGAAGCTGTAGTAAAAAAAAAAAACACAATAAAATCAAGTGAACGTTTGTGCCAGGAAAGGATTTAAAGGCAACATTCAGAAACACTTTTAACCTCACTGAGCTTTCTGTTACTTCACACATTACTTGTAAGAAATGCCACAATTCTCAAGGAAGCTGCGAGTGTGTGCATTGGACGGAATGTTTGGCTTCCTCCTCCCATTTATGACCTACTCTGATCTGATTGGTCGCCTGAAAGCTTCACACTCAGTGCACTGGGAGGCAGCCCAGGATGAGCGGAGATTCCGATGTGCATGTGGCAGGAGTAGTAAGGGAAAACCTGCCAATCAGAAGGCCCAGCACGCCATGACACACTAGCGTGCCCCGCCAAAAAACTTGTGTTTACAGCCTTCTCAAACAGCCCAGAACAAACCTCATTATTTGACCTTTTAATCAACTTATTAAAGATTAATAAAAACTCCATTACTTTAACACAAACACACACCACACCCATCTCATATTAAAAAAAGTCTTTGTGCTGACTTACTGCTCATGCGTCTCCTCTGATGTGAGTCCAGCCAATCGATGCTTCCGTTCCTGCACCTCCTAGAGCTCTGTCTCGTCATCTTCCTCTTCCTCTTCAGATTTCTCAGGCTTAAAGGCCCTTCCTCACTCAGCCAGTCCGAGTCATCATCACTCTCAGACTCCACTTTGATGTCTGACAGTTTGCTCATCGTCAGCGGATGTCTGCACAGAAATTCGAGTTTTCTACTGTAGCGATTAACCAGGTAAGAAATATTTCACGATAGTAAATATTCCAAACAGTGATTCCATGCCAACTCACACACCCTTATTACACTTAGGTCTCAGATTCGCTTCAAAATATTCCTTAAATTTCTCTTTGATGCCAAATGAAAGAATCCCAATTTTCAGCTTCATACCTCCACTTGTTCAGGGGTCATGGTCTGTCAAAGTTTGTGGGCTGGCGTGCAGCTCTTCCAGGGTGGCTGCTCTCGTGTATGCTCACTCATCACTCCTTTATGCACAAATAAGAGAATTGGGACAACTGGCAAAGATGGCGGACCAGAAGAACTTCTGATTCATGCGAGGATCGAGGAGTGAGGAAACGACAAAAAAGGGTTTTCAGAAGCACCCAGTGTCCGTGACATTGTGGCTTAAAAAGCAGATTCAGGTGGACGTGGATTCTTACGGATCACCCTTTTCATTTGTGCATCTTATCATGTGTAGGACCCAAAAAAGAGGGGATGAGAAGGTTGAACATGCAAGAGTCAACACATACAACTTCATCACCTGTTTTATTATTATTACTTTTTTAAAAAAGACAACATGTAATGCAAGTGACCTGAAGATACACCTCTGCAGATTTATCTTTATATACTGGCTGGTGTGTGTGTGTGTGTGTGTGTGTGTGTGTGTGTTGTAACAACATGAATAAAGCTCAGGGTTTAAATGGCCACCCTGATAATCCACGTGCTTTACTAGTTATTAAACTTAATCATAATTAATGTGTAATCTTTACTACACCATTTGACCTGGTGACCCTGTTTGAGATTATATGGCAGTGTTGCGGTTGTGGAAAGTCTCAGATGTCGAACCATTGCTTCGTGTTGTTGCAGTAAACAATTTCCATTTTAAAATATACCCTGGATACAGAGTTTCCTGTGTGGGTTTAGACTAAAAAGGAAGTTAAAATGAGCCCCAAATCTGGATGTTTTCTGTTGTTCTTCTTTCTTTCTTTCTTTCTTTCTTTTCTTTTTTAATTATTTTTTTTAACAATATACGCTTAGTATCCTCCTCCTTCACCTCTTCTTTTTTGATGAGGTTGTTTTTGGTGCATTACCGGCCCCTCTGGTAAGGATTGTACATCACGGTGACTCCAGTGTTGGCAGATTGGGCGAGTTCGACCCAATTGAACGGTTTGATTTTGATTGTGTGGGTCAAAATTGGTGTACAAAATTTTGGCTGTTTTTTAATCACACACTGTTTATAGTTTATTTTCAAATCCAAAGCACCTACAATTTTATCCAACCAATCACAAGTTTTATTAAATTAATGAGTAGCATTATTATTAGTAAACGATGCTGAGGAGCTCTTCTCGCTGTACCATCCTTCTTCCCAATCTTCTCTCACAAATACAACTCCTCTCTTGAATACAACACAAATGATTCACTAATTATTTTATTTAACCAGGAAACCCCAAATATGACCTGGTTTATATAAACGGTTAACAGATCCATTTGTAGTTCTGTGTTTGGGCTGATGTGAGGTTTAATAATAAAACAACAAAGCAGTGCAACATGTACAATAGGATGAAGTTTAGACAGGAGGTAGAAGCAACCAGCTCATTATTTCAGCTACATAAAAGGAGCTTTTTCAGTGCATGATGGAGAATCTCAACCAGGGATCATCATGTTATCTTCAAATAAAAGTTTCCCCCAAACAACACGCTGCCTGGACAGCCTACCACTGCTGGTGGAGGATTTGAAAATATCAGAAATTTCTGGCATTTCCCGCCTCCTCTTCGAGCACCTTTTTTTTTTTTTTTTAAGTTCTCTTTCTGCTCCCCCTTTCCACTTTTTTTCGAGTCTATTATTAGGCTACCAGCACCATGTTCCTCTGTCTTTGTTGTTCCGCCTCCATGCGCTCTCGTGTTGAAAATAAAACTTGAATACTGATATTTTTAATCAATCGCCAATTGGTGAAGGTGAAAACTGACAAACACAAATCATTTTATTGGTGCTCCCGATGGCCAGTCCAGGCCTGCCTTAATATAATTAATATTTTAGTACCAGGGTCAAATAATTATGCTAACAGCCTTTTTTTCTCTTGAAGTGGGGGGGTTGGAGGGACACGATACCAGTTTACTCCTCCACACCTACTCAAGACTACAAGCCTTCGTTTATCTGATTTGGTACTTACAGTAAGTGTGTGTATCAGAGCTGCTGGGTGATGGCTGATCGCTGCCAGATTCCAGTACGTTATATGATGTTCAGAAGATTCAGGTACAGCTTCACCTTCACCCTCTTACAGATATCAAACGGATGCTGTGGTTATAACCGTTTCTTGTAACAGATACAAAGCAGGATGTATTCAATGCAACCAGAAACGAAACTTAATGAGGCTCTACTTCCTGACTTTGTGCTGACAATGAGTGATGGGTGTTTTATAGAGACGGGGCAAGATAGAGTAAATGAGGACACGGAGAATAAAGGTTGGATGTAAGAACAACAACAACAAAAAGCTTTTTAAATACAAAAATTTGTTTAATCATTCTCTCTCTCTCTCAATCTTTCTATCCTCTTGCATTTGTCTAAGGAAGGAAAGTACCCCAGCCAACACGTGTATTGTGGGACCCATGCTGGTAGTACGTGGTCTGAAAAATAGGCCCCAAATTCTGGGAATTTTCCACAGGTTCCATAGTTGCCCCATGTCTACTGCCCACATGAATTCATTTGCTATAGGTAGCCCAGTTGGGACATACATAGAGGGCCCATCTTGGCTTGTCAATGTGGGCCCCAGTTAAGACACCAATATTATGCCAATGCCCACTTTATTATGTCTTTATGTAAATAGTTGAGCACCTTTCATTTACCGTGATGAGTATTTTATGTAAATGGTGGTATAACACTGGCTAAACTATGCCTGTTGTCAGATCCGACCCTGGAATCTTAAAAAAACAAACGGTTTAAAAAACACTGAAATTTATTCCGCTGATTCAAGACCATATTGAAGAGTAAAATCAACCTGGAAGATAATATTAACATTCAGTATTCAGTACACAGCCGTCGGTACAATGTAACACTGATTTCATACAATATTTACATCAAAAACATTATTAAAATCACTTTTGAAATACGTTCGTACCTTCTTTTCTCCCACACTTTTCCTTTGAGGAACAAACGAAAAACTGGGTGGGGTTTCGAATGAGACTCCAGTCAACCAGGAGTTCCACAGATGACTCATCCTGATGCAAAAATTCAAATCAAGTGGTTTACACTAAGCTAGAATCAAGCTGCAGCAGGATCACCGCCCAAAGGCATTCAGTTGAAACATAACCTCTCAACCAGCGGCTCTGAGCCTCCGAGAGATATTATTCCACACCCACAACAAATCATTTAGTAACTACTGTGAAACCGAAGGGACAACAGTACAGCAGTCAGACTGTAGAATGTTTATTCTGTACAGGAAGGTTAACTGGAATGGTGAGGTAAAGCATCAAATACAAACAACAGGCTTGAAAGATTCATCAGTGCAGGTTCCAATGTTTATTCAGTTCCTGCCTGCAGTTAGAGCCTATTAATAAACAAGAGCACTTGGTGAGAGCGCAAACCTCCACCAAGCCTAGCAATACCCCATAGGAACCAAAATGTTAAAAATTGTCCCATGTTAAAAAATCTTTCAAAAATTCCTGGATCCAGGATTTGATGCAGACCATCTCCAAAGTCTTCCTTGTCGAAAGCCCCACCTCTGGTAGAAATTTCAGGAAAACTGACATATAGTATTTTGCACAGTGGCGTAGTGGTTATCACATCTGCCACACGCCGAGAAGGTCCTGGGTTTGAGTCCTGGGCTTGGTGAGGGCAGTTCTGTTGCATGTTCTTCCCATGGTTGAATGGCCAAAACAAGAAAAAAAATAAAATAACCGCAACAGTTTCAAGCTGGGGGACTTTGCATCCATTGAAGGTGGTGAGTGTTGGTCTTAATATTCTGTGTAGCTTTAGCTTTACCAAAACATGAGGATCTACAATCGCTGAGTAATGGAAGTGGGGATTATATGAGAGGACGTCAGAAATGTCCAAGTGTAACACGGGTGTCCTTTGTAGGACTATTTCGAATTTAACTCTGAAAGAGTTACAAATAAATGCCCAGTAAACTCGTTGACTTATTGTTTATTGTTTATTCCTTACATTCTGGACAGTCGTACTAAGCATTTCACTACATATTGTACTGTGTATAATTTGTATGTGATGAATAAATTTGAATTTGAATTTGAATTTGACCTGCACCTGAAATACCTCAAAGTGAAACTATAGTAAACTCAAATGAGCTCACCAAATGAAAACTGACGTGAAACCACTGAAATCACTACCAACACCAAATATCATTTCATACTGAATACAACCGTATTATCAATTTAACACATATCCAAAAACGGAACAGTATTATCATCTATAATATCTTCATCTAAAGCAAACACTTCTTTAATGAAAAATAGACTTGAATAACACTCCAGGAAATGAATATCCTACCAAAAGATGGGTGTGATTAGGACATCCTACCTAAAGATGGGGATGTTTAGGACATCCTACCTAAAGATGGGTGTGTTTAGGACGTCCTACCTAAAGATGGGTGTGTTTAGGACGTCCGACCTGAAGATGGGTGTGTTTAGGACATCTGACCTAAAGATGGGTGAGTTTAGGGTATCCTACCTAAAGATGGGTGTTTTTACGATGAGAGTTTTCTTGGAACCCTATGCAATTGATGCTTATGCACACAATGTGCCTACTGAGGAGCATTAAAATCATTTAAAGACATTAGAAATGTGCAAATTTGAGACGTCCTCCGACACAAAAAAATGGCCGCCCCGTTTTCCAAATTTGCATACTTGAATGTGATTGGCTTGTATATTTTGTTACACAGTAACACTTGCCATTCAACATTAACTCTTACTGACAAAACCTCTGACATGACAATTCTTACAGCCTTACTTGAATTAACTCACATAAAAAAGTACAAATACAAAAAAAAATCCCAAAAAAGAATTTTTTTTTTAACTGGAAAACAAACAAACAGGAGAATCTCTACTGGATCTTGAAGACGCTGTGGAACGTCTGCTCAAAGATCTCACTTAGCCTGGCTCTCGTCATTTCAAGGTCATTATCCTGTACACACACACACACACACACACACACACACACACACACACACACACACACACACACACACAGAGAGAGAGAGAGAGAGAGAGAGAGAAAGAGAGAGAGAAGAATTAGCTCTAGTTCTATTATCAAGGCGAGCTAATGCTAGCCAAGTCCTTCACTGTTTCCATTATCACTTCTGGGGCTTAATTACACCGTGGGGCTATTATGAGGCCTGATTTTTATTCTAATGCCCCAGTTTTAGGTTGAACACACGTTTTGACTATAACTCGTAAAGCGTAGATAGCTTTTGTGTTAAGTGCGAAGCTATAGTGGCTAGTAATATTATAGAATAATTGAAACAATGAAACTGGTCTTTGTCTCAAGGATTAAATTCCGATACTACAAGCCTCGGTAGCCTTGAGACAGCCCTGGCTCCTCCAGGCCTGGTAGAGGGAGAGCGGCTATTGAGTGAAAACAATCAAACACCTATAGACCGCCACAACAAAACACTTCCCCAGTCATAGTGACAGCTGAATTTATCTTTTCATAGGTGTCACATCCTGCATCATTAATCATGTAAATCAATTAAAAGTAAAAAATTAGTATACGGTACAAAATTTTAGGCATTACTTTAACCCAAAACGTTAAATGTTTTCAGCATTTTAATTACATATAGTCGCCTTTTCAAAAGTATTAGAACGGTTAGGTCAATTCTTTATTTTTGGTGATACACCAAAATCACATTTTTTTGCACATAGACACTTTACAGACAGACGATTACTTGAAGGATCGCCACTGCATACATTGTATTTCATTTTATTGCCTTTATATTTGCATTTGTATTTCACTTGTATTTCATTTCAATTCAATTCAATTCAATTCAAATTTATTTGTCACATACAAATTATACACAGTACAATATGTGTATATGTACACAGTATAATATTTTATACATATATATATATATATATTTTTTTTTTGTATCCCATATATTTTATATTTATATTAAGTTGTTTTATTCTATATATTTTCTTTATTTTCTATTTTTGCATTTTTATATTTGTACTGACCTTTAACTGAAAAAACTGTAGAATCCTTTAAATAGTTTTAGTTATTGTTGTTGTTGTTCTTTCCTCTTGTTGGTTTGACATTCTTTAAATTTTTGGACAGTCGTACTAAGCATTTCACTACATATTGTACTGGGTACTGGGTGAGCAAAAGTATAGGAACAGTTAGCCTTAGTAACGAGGCCCATTTAAATCTCACCCTGTTCAAAGTTTGGTCGTTTTGAAAGATGAGCCTCATGTCATTTACAAACTCTCTCACTGTGCTGTAGTTGTTCCTCTGCAGTTTGGTCTTCACTCTGTTTAGCCATATGCTATTAGGAGGACGCTGCATCTGCAAAAAGTAAAGTCATGTGAAGAAGTACCAAGAACTTTCACATTGTTCAGTAGTGACGTATGAGTTGTTACGAAGACTTTATTCCCTGAGTGTTGTTTATTCTCATTATGCAGCTCGTTTAGTCTATTTTTTGTCTTTGCCGTTGATGTTTATTTGAACTCATTAAAATTGATGCTAATTTAGTGGACGTTGGATTGAATATTAACCCAATTCTGTCATTTGAAATTCATGTAGATAATATTTACAAGGTCAGCCTTTACCAGCTTAAAAATATTACTCAGATAAGCAGAACAAAGTCACAGCAGAATACAGAGAGGTCCATGCAAGTCCATGATTCTGATAGGTTGGTTCCAACAGGTGTAGAAACAAGCTTACCTTTGCCTGGCCCGAAGTCAGCCAGGATGGGCGCCGTGACCCTAATCAGGTTTAAGCGGTTCAGAAAATGAATGAATGAACGAATGAATGAATGAATGAAGGTGCAGGATGTTTGTTGGTACCTAAAATACTGAAGGTTTTAGCAGAACACAGAGATTCCTCTAATACAGTATCAGTCTTTAAACCCCTCCTCCCCCCTCCCTTCACCCAGCAAGGCCCTTAACCCTCAACGCTCAGCTGTATACAAGTGATAAATGAAAGTCACTCTGGATAAAATGTGTCGACCAAATGATGTAAATCTAAATGTAGGATCATGTGATAATAATAAGCAGAGACTGCATGCAAGATTAATAAACTATAAGAGATTAGTGAAACGGAAAAATAAGAGTAATTATCAAGACGATGATGATGATGATGATGAAGTCTTACTGTTATGAAGGGATCTTTAGTAAACATGCGCTGAGTGTCCTCCTTATACAAACACAACAGCAAATACTCACAGCGCTGCTGAAGGAAAACAGACGTAATCAGAACCACAGCGCTCTCTCTCTCTCTCTGTGTGTGTGTGTGTGTGTGTGTGTGTACCATGATGTTTTGGGTTACAGGACTGTTCAAAGCATCTTCCAGACTCATGTGAAGCCACATTTGCTGGTTAATCTTCCAAACACAGAAAGTACACATCCATTTATCCCTGCGCGCGGACACACACACACACACACACACACACACACACACACACACACACACACACACACACAAAAAGAAAATCTTTGGTCTTCTCAAATGTAGATTCTTAGATTACCCACAATGCCCTTGCTTCATTATTTTAAAACAACAAAGTCTCTCACTCTCTCATTCTTTCTCACTCTCTCTCTCTCTCTCTCTCTCTCTCTGTCACTCTCTCTCTCTCTCTCCATCTCACTCTCTCTCTCTCTCCATCTCACTCTCTCTCTCTCTCCATCTCACTCTCTCTCACACTTTCTCTCTCTCTATCTCACTCTCTCTGTATGTCACTCACTCTCTCTCATGCTTTCTCTCTCTCTATCTCACTCTTTCTGTCACTCACTCTCACACACTCTCTCTCACGCTTTCTCTCTCTCTCTCTCTCACACACACACACTCTCTCTCTCTCTCTCTCTCTCTCTCTCTCTCTCACACACTCCCACGGTCTCTCTCTCTCTCTCTGTCACTCACTCTCACACACTCTCTCTCTCTCTCTCACACACTCCCACGGTCTCTCTCTCTCTCTCTCACTCGTTTATGTCGTGTAGGATGGGTAAATGGCAGTGCTTATGGAAAGCACGTGGACACTCATCACAGCACACCAGATCTTCATCATCATCTCCGTCTGCGTCGCAAGTGAAGCAAACATCATCGTTATTCTGTGCCAGCTGGTGAGAGGAGAAAATAAAACAAACATCATATTTTTAAATATTTAAACCTAATTTACATATTCACAAGGTCAGATGTTTATGCACACAAATAATAACGTCATCGTCACAAAATAAACCCTGACGGAGGGATCAGGACGGCGTCGTGGCGGGGTCACTAGCTACACTCACAATATGGAATGATTTTATTGCTCCCATTAATAATGTGAAAAACAACCAACTGAATTGTATGATAGACCAATCAGAATAAAGTATTCAAATGAGCCGTGTAATAAACATCAGTATGTAACAGAATACGTGCGTATCGCTAAGGGTTTCAGACTCACCGGGTCACTGGGACGGCACAGATCACAATTACACTTCAGCGAATGGATGAACAGGATCTTATTCTGCACACACACACACACACACACACACACACATTCACATTTGTGGCATTTGGCAGACGCTCTTATCCAGAGCAACTTACATTTATCATTTTTATACACGTGAGCAATTACAGGTTAAGGGCCTTGCTCAAGGGCCCAACAGTGGCCGCATGGTGGTACTGGGGATTGAACCCCGACTTTTAGACCACTAGCCCACATTCTCCTAACCACCGAACCACCCCTGCACTGATCTGACCTGCACTCATGTTAAAATCAAACTGCATACGTCACTGAGGGCATCCTGGGGGTGTGTTTCGCTAATAATAACGTTATCTGCTAATGTTCTTTACAAAAGACTAGAAAGGTGGTGTACAACTTAAACCCAGTTGCATCCATCTTACAACAGGTACACAACAAGCGCACGACTTACACCCAGACAAATTCCTAGGACAGGTGTGGGCGTGTCTAACAAAACACACCTGCTGTGCGACAGAAAACGGCGTCATAGCCCCTTTGTCGTGGAGATGAATTGTTTTCCTTCTTGTATGTAATTCCTACGTCTGTAGTGCAACGATGTCCTACAGCTGTGTTACGATAAAACTACGAATTTTGTACGCTTTTTTGGGTCATCTGATGTGCTCAGAATCGTACGGCTTTCTTACAGCAGTCCTATGATTGTTCTATGTTAAGCCCATGGGACTTCCTCCCTTCCTATACCCACATGTAACGTACGACATTTTTACGGTATGTCAACCGATTATCCCAGGAGTATCGTACAAGGTTGCTTAAAGCTACCATACGGAACTCATCATTTAAACCTGGACTGCATGAAGGTAAAGTCTGTTGGGCTTTTACACCGGAGCCTGTTGGCTCATCAGAGGCGGAGCTTATCCTGGTTTCCATGGCGTGAAGCGACTGGGAGTTTTAACTCCTCCGGGATGGGACTCTAGTCCACCGCAGGTTACCTTCCCAGTATTTTTACTGGTACCCATTTATACTGCAGGGTGGAAGCAGGCACACTTGTGGTTAAGGCCTCTGGGGTTTTAGCACGATGGGGGTCTAACAGGGGCTGCATGTGGTGTGGTTGTAAAATTTAATATCCTTTGTTATGAAGTGTAGAGGTGTAAATGAACATGACTGCGTTGCTAACAGGTTAAACAGCGTATACAGGAATGTTGATCACACACTGTTCTATCTTTGTTACCTCCACCAGGTAGTGAAGCCTTTCGCCATGACACAGTACATCTTTCTTCCAGTGTCCGTCTCTCAGAGTTACATCCTGCTTTACGAACTCCTCGGGAGTGAACCAGCGCTCCTCCGTGCGGATGCTCTTACTGCGTGACCCTGCAGAACAAAAACACATGTGTGAACGGAAACGTACGAAGACATTCTGACCCCTCCCTTTTTATCTTTTATTCCGGAACAGATTGTGAAAGTTTTGTGCAACACTGATAATCAGAGCTGATATTCCATTTCGAGGCCCTCCATAAGGACCACGACGAGTCCTGGAAATTTCAATGAGCGCGCCGGGGGCGTGGCCAAAATGGATATATGTGCAAGTTCATACCGTGTCCTTACTACAAAATAATATTAAATAATAATACATTTTGTTTGTGGGCGCCTTTCTTGACACTCAAGGTCACCTTACAAGATAAAACACAAGAAGAAAAACACATCAATTAATACAGTCATAAATAAAAAGATGCATAAAACAACATGATCCATACCAAGTTCTCAAAGAGTTCACTGCGGTCCCACTAATGTCTCAGTGGTTAAGGCCCTGTGTTGCGGATCAGCAGGTTGGGGGTTCAAGCGGACCCTGCTGGGCCCTTGAGCACGGCCCTTGGCCCTCAACCACTCACATGTACACGTGAGATAAAAATTCAACTTCTGGATCTGGATAAGGACGACTACCAAATACCATCAAGGTAAATTTCAATACATTCCTACTACAACCAATCAGATCGCTCCACACACTTACCACGTTCCCACGGCGTCTGTCCAGTCCTCAGAAATACGTCGCCGTCGACGTCTACAAGTCCGCACCATGCTTGTACTACACCGATGAAATGCCTACTGGGTTTTAGTTCGATTGTTACGACGTCAATACCGCTGTTACTACATCCTCGTTTAAGTTCTCACTGTGTCCTGATTCGAACACGTCCACACCACCTTTATTTTTAACACCGGCAAAGTTTGACCATGTCCTCAATGTCAGTGGAGACCATCGCACGTCCTTATCGGTCGCTTATACGGTGATGCAGTAAGAACTTGTACGACGTAGGGTACACTGGGATTACCGTAATGTATGTATTATTACAGTGCATGCATGTTAAAGTATTAATTATATAATGTGCGCTGTTTTGTTGAGATTGTGAAACACTGATGACTTACCTGCAAATCTTTTTTTATATAAATCCCCAGTGACGGAGCCACAGCTGACGGGTAAAACTTCACCCTTAAACTTTGACAGATCCACTTGCTCGCGCTCTTCCTCCTCCTCTTCATCTTCCTTTTCTTTTTCTCCTTCCTCGTTAACTTTCTCTTTGGTGTTCTCTTCCTCCTCCTCATCTTCCTCATCTGATCCCTCTGTCTCTACACAGATGTGTTCAGTGTATTTGTTAGGGTTTTTTTTTTGGTGTGTGTGTGGAAGATCTACTTGCTTATCATCAGAGCTGACCAGAACTGGAGCTCTCCGAGCTGACGACAGGAAACAGCACTCTCCGACTCTGAAACGACAGAAAATCATTTACGAAACAAAAGCCTGGCGACATAACAACACGGATCGGGAGGAAACCAGAGAAACGGTGAGTGAAAAGGACTCGGTACCTGGCGACCATGCTTTCTGCGTCTGTGTGTACACTGCAAATGGTTCTCCTTAAAAAAGAGAGAAATACGTGCACAATAATTATAAATAACAATAACACAGAACATCCGCGGTGCGTGTTCACACCCGTAGACGTCGCGAGTGAGTGATTACCTTAATGAGTTTTTGGAGAGGAGTATTTTGGCAGCGGATGGAGAGCTTCCAGTTCTTGCTGCTTCCCTTTCCTGCAGCCTTCTCAAAGTCACTGGGTGAGAACCACTTCCTGTTATACAGAATACACTTCTTCCCTACAGAACACACCAGAAAACCAAATCTAATCTAATCCAGTGCACTGGGATGGGTGGAGATACTGCTGTGTATGGGGAAGGCCAGCCAATCAGAAGGCCCAGCACGCTGTGATGCACCAGTGTGCCCCCAGAAAACAACATCAGCTCAAACAGCCCAGAGGGGAAACTTAAACATGCACTACCCTCGTTATTTGGCCCTCTGGTGTCATTTTACACGGATGTTCATCAACGTACAAAGTGGTAAAAGCCTGATGGCGCCCCTTTAAAGACCTGAGACTGATTAAGGTGTACCTTGGGCTAGCTTGCTTCGATACAGTGTAGCTTCTTTGTCACCACAAGTAACAGGAAGGAACGTTTTATAAAAGTCCCACGTCCATATTTCAGCCTTCTCTCCTTTCTTTACCGGAGGTGCTAAAAGAGAGAGAGAGAGAGAGAGAGAGAGAGAGAGAGAGAGAGAGAAATGAATATTTTTCCTGAGTTATTTAATGAAATTCTTCCTAAATCAGTTTTTCCTACGGTGCATTATAGTCTCGAAAATCTCTCACTTCATAACAATGGATTCTCGTCTTAAAGAGTCATTCAATCTGCTTTATCTTTTATTAGGGTCGTGGGGAGGGAAGAGCGGTAGAGCCCATCCCAGCCGACTCTGGGTGAAGTCAGTGTACACCCTGAACAGCTCACCAATCCGACACAGGGCCAACACCCACACAAACATTTACACTCACCTAGGGGCAATTGAATTGAACTGAATCTCCAATTAGCCTAATGTGCATGTCTTTGTACTGTGGGAGGAAACTGGAATACCTAGAGGAAACCTACGCATGCACAGGGAGAACATGCAAACTCCACCTAATCCACCCCCCACCAAGCCTGGGACTCGATCTCAGATCCGAACCTACTTGCTGTGAGGCGGACGGCCTAAACACTACACCGCCATGCCGCCCTGAATGTTAACATAAGCCATTCATTCGTTTTTTTAAGCCGCTTAATCCTATTTAGGGTCTGTGGAGGCTGGAGCCCATCTCAGCCGACTCTTGGCGAAGGTGGATTTCACCCAGAACAGTTCACTAGACCATCACAAGGCCAACACACATACAACCATTCACACTCACACTTAAGGTTGATTTGGAACAGCCAATCAGATTACTGTTGTCAAATGTCTTTGGACTGTGGGAAGAAACTGGAATACCCGGAGGAAACCCAAGCAAGCACATGGAGAACATGCAAACTCCACATTGAAACACCCTCGCCGAGCCCAGGACTTGAACCCAGGACCTTCTCGCTGTGAGGTGGTCGTGCTAACCACTGCGCCACCATGCCGCCCTGAACTCTGCCATAATCCAATTAATATTTAGGAGTAAATTCATCTCCTGGATTTTACTGATCCGGTGAAGCGGGTCAGAGATCACACAGAGTGGCCCGAAGATCTTCATCTACACGTCAAGTGCCAGTAGTGTTCTTCATCATCTCCTAACATCTCCCTTCTGAATCATTTCTGTAGAGAGTCGTCTCGAGCTCGCTGTTCGAGTTTTTCCCTGTGATGGACATAAACGACTCACAGAATGTCAGTCTTCTGGTTGGTTTCTTGTGAGCAGGGGTGGAGCATGAGGAAGGTCCAGCTTCCTCCTCCTCCTCCTCCTCCTCCTCCCCCTCCTCCTCGGTCTCTTCAACACTTTTCTTTCTCTTTCCTCCTCCTTTCTTTCCCTTCACTTTCCTCTCCTCTTTGTCCTTACTGTTGGGTTCCTCGGTACCTGGGAGCATCTCGTTAACGTCGAAGGAGCCTGAGGGTCAGATACGATCACAGTGAAGCAGAATTAAAAAAAGAAACCACAGTGATTTATTTATTTTTTTAAACAGACGGCGTGACTGACCATCCAAAAGGCTTTTTTTAAGAATACGAAAAACAGGATATTTCTGCAAGATGTGATCCTCAAACACACACGTCCAGAACAACTTCACACACTGTCCTCGCTCAGTCTCCAGCCTGTCCAAAATCTCATACACACCTTCCTGCTTTCTCTCCTTACTTTTCATGTTTTTTACCTTCTACAGAGAGAAAGAGACAGAGAGAGGGAGACAGACAGAGACAGAGAGAGAGAGAGAGAGAGAGAGAGAGAGAGGGAGAGAGAGATTTGAACATTCCAAAGAGACAAAAGGTTTTTTAGAAGGACACAGAAGCTTCTTTAACCTGGACGTCTGTGGCCCACCAATAAAATCACTACTTCATTCATTCATTTGCCGAACTGCTTAATCCTAATTAGGGTCGCGGGGAGGCCGGAGCCTATCTCAGCTGACACTGGGCGGAAGCAGGGTACACCCTGAACAGCTCACCAGTCCATTACAGGTACAAAACACACACAATCATTCACACTCACTGTCACACCTAGGGGCAATTCAGAACAGCCAGTTAGCCTACTGTGCATGTCTTTGGAATGTGGGAGAAAACTGAAGTACCCAGAGGAAACCCACACAAATCCTGGACCTTCTTGCTGTGAGGTGAATGTGCAAACCACTATGCAACCGTGCCACCCTAAAAAAAAGATTAGAGATTAGATAAACCTACAATGGCCCTGTGTGAAAAAGTGATTGCCCCCTAAACCCCTAAAAGGGCTGGGCCACCCTTAGCAGCAACAACTGCAATTAGATGTTTGCAGTAACTTGCGATGAGTCTTTTACAGCGCTGTGGAGGAATTCTGGCCCTCTCATCTTTGCATAATTGTTGTAATTCAGCCACATTAGAGGGTTTTTAAGCATGAAGTGACTTTTTAAGGTCATGCCACAGTTATCACAGCAAGTCTTCCAGGTCCTGAAGCAGCAAAACAGCCCCAGACCATCACACTACCACCACCATATTTTACTGTTGGTATGATGTTCTCTTCTGAAATGCGGTGTTACTTTTATGCCAGATGTAACGGGACACAAACCTTCCAAAAAGTTCAACTTTTGTCTCGTCAGTCCACGGAGTATTTTCCCAAAAGTCTTGGGGATCATCAAGATGTTTTCTGGCAAAATTGAGGGGAGCTCTCTTTTTCACACCGGGCCGTGTAGGTTTGGATTTTTTTCCCCCTTAATAATATAAACCTTTGTTAAAAACTGCTTTGTTTGTGTTTACTTGTGTTGTCTTTGAGTAATATTTAAATTTGTTTGATGATCTGAAACATTTAAGTGTGACAAACATGCAAAAAAAATAATAATAATAAAAATAAGAAATCAGGAAGGGGGCAAACACTTTTTCACACGACTGTACATATCTGTGGGAGGAAACCGGAGTAACCCGAAGGAAACCCAGGGACGCACAGTGAGAACATGCAAACTCCACACAGAGATATATGAGCCTGAGACTCGAACCCAGGACCTTGTTGCGGTGCTATGCCACCCAAATATCCCCCCAGCACGTGTCTCTCACCTGATAGAGCTTCTCATCCACCAGTTTATAGTCCCGGAGCTGGCGGAGGAAGGTGCGAGGTTCCTCCATGCAGGAGATCTCTGTCTTCTTACGGTGAAAGAACTTCATCAGTTCCTCCTCAGTGCGGAAAGCTACCGGATCCATCAGTGTCCCCCCCCACAGACCCGAACAGAGAATATACAGGAACCTGGACTCTGCACAGGCCACAGTTCACCCTCCGCTCCCCACTTTCACTTCATCCAATCAGAAAGCGCTTCCACACATCCGCCTTTACCTTCTACCTGTGATATCCTGCAGGTTCCGAGCGCTTCTCAGCCGAAAACGAAGATTTTGTAAAACTAAAATCACCCAGAATCCTCGCCTGCGACATTCCACTGCGCTCCAGCAAACAGGAAGTCATGACGTCACGAAATCGAAACTTAACTTGTGAGTAAAGCGGCTCATCAAGTGTAACAATTCAAACCATCAAAATAACCAATCAAACCAACATACATCTCAGATTATACACTGGATATCACTGTGTGTGTGTGTGTGTGTGTGTGTTTGGGTGTGTGTGTGTGTGTGTTTGGGTGTGTTTGTAAAATCAAGGGACTATAGATCAAGATTTTTTGTGTAACAGACTTACAGACAGTCAGTACAGAATTTTCTATAGATCACAGCGCACGTCTCAATTTCTGAACACTTGCTATCCTGAGATCTCTCCCCTCTGTATTAAGTGCAGGCGGGAAGTTGAGTCCTACATACATTGCATTTGGCGCTGTCCTTTGGTATTAAAATTTTGGGTAAAAGTCTCAGAGGAAATTAACATAATATTTGAAAAAAAAAAAAAAAAAAAAAAAAAAAAATACAAATGAATCCCGGTTTATTTCTTCAATGACCTTTATGGTAGTTTGGTGATTTTTTTTTTCTTTGGTCTCAAAGTAACGGAGAAACAAAAGGAGAGGATCATAATCTCATGAGGATCATAATATCATGAAGCTTTAAAAGCACCGCAGTCTGTAGTTGAGCTTCAAAAAATAACTCTGACTAAATAAACATTGCAGTATCATTTATACAGAAGAGAAAGAATATAATAATAAAATACATAATAAAAGTTCACAGTGTCTCAAGTAAAATGCACTAATTTCTGTCTTTAAATTTATGCTGGCGGCACAGAATAAAAATATTTTCATTCAAATTTCTGTTTTTGTCTCTTTGCACAGCACCTTTTCAGACACATGGCACAAAATAACAAAGTTTTAAGGTAAATGTTTTGTGAGAGCTGAAATTGTGAAAATTGTAGTCGGTCCAATGACTGTAAAACTGCCCATAAACATAAAAATACATGGAATTTAAAAGAATAAAAAAATGTGGTTTTTTTTTTTTTAACTTATATTTATTTTCACACGAATATTGAATGTAAATTATCAACATTTCCAGTAGGATACAAAAATCTCTAGCGGATATTAAAAACGGTGTCGAAGTCCTTCTCAAAGTTATTTTCCATATCAGCACCCATCCTTCCAAACACATTACCCTGCATACACACACACACACACACACACACACACCAGTACAGTTACCAACAAATTATTTGCCTAAAGCAAAGCTGGACAAATCACTGTATTATAAACTTAAAAATTTAAATATGTATTTAAGCAGCAATAATAACAATTACAAAACACTACTATTACTACTGCTAACTATTATTATTATTATTATTATTATTATTATTAGCAGTTTTATAGTGGTGGTAGTAGTAGTAGTAGTAGTGGTAGTAAAAGTGGTAGTAATAGTAGAAGTGGTAGTGGTAGTAGTGGTGGTAGTAGTATTAATAGTGGTAGAAGGAGTAGTAGTATTGGCAATTGGAGTAGTAGTAGTAGTAGTAGTGGTAGGAGGAGTAGTAGTAGTAGTAGTAGTAGTAGTGGTAGTAGTAGTAGTAGTGGTAGGAGTAGTAGTGGTAGTAGTAGTAGTAGTGGTAGTAGTATTAATAGTGGTAGAAGGAGTAGTAGTAGTAACAGTGGTAGTAGTAGTAGTAGGAGTAGTAGTAGTAGTAGTGGTAGTGGTAGTAGTAGTAGTAGTAGTGGTAGTAGTAGTAGTAGTAGTGGTAGTGGTAGTAGTAGTAGTAGTAACAGTGGTAGTAGTAGTAGTAGTAGTAGTAGTGGTGGTAGTAGTAGTGGTAGTGGTAGTAGTAGTAGTAGTGGTGGTAGTAGTAGTAGTAGTGGTAGTGGTAGTAGTAGTGGTAGTAGTAGTAGTTGTTGTAGTAGTAATGGTAGTAGTAGTAGTAGTA
>JAQMYF010000022.1:42228606-42241261 GCA_030014195.1 Neosilurus mollespiculum | reverse complement strand
ATAATCATAAAAGCAAGATAAAGAAGTAAACAGTAAAAAAAGAAAAGAAAGCAAATATAAATAAATGCATGTGTATACTAACGAGAGCTGGAACTTTCCATGCAGCTAGAAGAAAATGTTACTCTCTGCAATAAAAAACAACAACAATGATAATTTACTGAATAAAAATAACAAATAAATTACAAAAATAAACAAAACAAAACAAAACAAAAAAAATGGAACGGAGTAAGTATCTCATGGTGTGTGTGTGTTTGTGTGTGTGTGCTTGTGTGTGTGTTTGTGCGTGTAATAGTAGATTTACCTTTATCAGGTTCAGTAGTGGACCATTTTCATACTGAATGCTCTCTTTCCACTTCTTGTTTCTGCCTTTTCCTCCAAATTTCTCAAACCCGGTTGGGGTGAACCAGCGGCCCTGGGATTTAATACACTTTTCTCCTACAGGAACAAAACTTTATTTCAATTACGGTTTAAAAAGATAAAAAACTATCCAGGCAAATTAAAGGGAGTGTCAGCAGTTGGGCGGCATGGTGGCGTAATGATTAGCACGTCTGGCTCACAGTACGAAAGTTCTGAGTTTGAGTCCTGTGCTCAGCAAGGGCATGTCTGCGTGGAGTTTGCATGTTCTCCCTCCTGCTTGTGTGGGTTTCCTCAGGGTGCTCCGGTTTCCTCCCACAGTCCAAAGACATGCACTTTAGGCTAATTGTCTGGAGTTAGTGTGAGTGTAAACAACAGTGTGTGTGTGTGTGTGTTTGTTGTCCTGTGATGGACTGGTAAGCTGTTCAGGATGTACCCTGGCTTCGCCCAGAGATGGCTGAGATAGGCTTCAGCCTTCACTTTTTATAATAAACTCCCTCTTTATTGACTCCTGTGTCTGCATCGTCTCCTAACACCCAGGTAAATGACATTAGTGCAAAGACATCATTATTTGTGAACACTGATACTGGACCTTTTTGCTGCAGTTTCTATTTATAAATCATATGAATTTAAAACCTCTGCTGCCTTGCGGCCATACCCACTCATGGGAAAGGCTTCGGGAGTCAACCCTGAGGAAAAATCTGGAGTTTGAGTCCCTAAGGCGGTCTGCTGCTGATCTTCAGCTCTTTCCGGCAACTTCTGCGATGCTACCATTTCCAGACATATCGGCTCCGCCTTTCCTCTGGACCACAATGGCGGCGTGGAGAGGGGCGACCTGCTGTATGGGCAACAGCTGGTCTTCCATATCACCCTGCCCAGGCCTGTGTCATGGAGAGGACACTCCACAAAACACTGAAGGCAACCTAGGGAAGTCTACTGGTTATAAGCCCATGCTCGGTTGATGTAGAGCCGGGCGCCAGGGGTTGCTTCCATCGGTGGTCTTCGAGCCTCATTGGACAGCAACCGCCTGCCTCAAGCTGGGCAGCCCCCAGCCAGTAAGGTGCTGTCCCACCACAGTTTGCTTGCTTTACTGGGTGCGTGAAGCTTAGGGCTTAACAGCCTGACAGGCAAACTGTAAACCCTGCACCAGACAACAAAAAGAAAAGGAAAAGACCGAGACCAGCATTCAAACTAGCATGCTGGAATGTAAGAACAATGACAACAGGTGTAACAGAAGACCTTCAGGAGATGAGCGATGCACGCAAGACAGCAGTCATCAACAACGAGCTGCTACGCCTGCAAGTAGACATCGCTACCCTACAGGAAACCTGATTAGGAAAATCAGGCAGTCTGTGTGAAAGAGACTACACATTCTTCAGGCAAGGGAAAGATGCAGACAAACCAAGAGAGTACAGGGTCAGCTTTGCTGTAAAGAACTTGCTTCTGCAAATGATAGAACCATGCGAAAGGGGGACTGAAAGGATTCTTTCCTTATGACCTCTGTCAACAGATGGGCCTGTGATGAGCCATGGCACAGAACTACCACCTTCCATCATGATAAACAACCATGAACTGGATGTGGTACATGAGTTCACATACCTGGGCTCCACAGTGACTGACAACTTGTCCATGGACAGTGAGCTCAGCAGGAGGATTGGAAGAGCGTCATCCACACTGGCCAGACTGACCAAGAGGGTGTGGGAAAACAGCAAGCTCACTATGCAGACCAAGATAGCCGTGTATTGTGCTTGCATCCTCAGCACCCTGCTATATGGCAGCGAAGCGTGGACCCTGCACTCCAAGCAGGAACGGAGACTGAACTCCTTCCAACTGTGCTGCCTCAGGCGCATTCTTTGCATCAGGTGGACCGACCTCATGAGAGCCAACATGCCAAGCATCTTCACACTGCTCTAGCAGCACAGACTTCGCTGGCTTGGCCACATTCAATGGATGCCCGATGGCAGAATTCCAAAGGACCTCTTGTATGGTGAACTGGCCACTGGTAAAAGGACAAAAGGACGGCCTCACCTTCGCTACAAAGATGTCTGCAAGAGAGATATGAAGGCTCTCAACATGAACATTGAGAGGTGGGAGGAGCTTGCAGACGACCGAGACAAGTGAAGACAGGAACTTGTCAGAGGTCTTCAAAGGAGCGAGGCCAAGCAGAGACAGGCTGAAGAAGTCAGGCGCTCTCGCCGCAAAAACAGCTGACAGACTTTGCCCACAGACTCCATCTTCAAGTGCAGCAACTGTAGTAAGGACTGCCACTCCTGAGTGGGCTTGTACAGGCACAGCAGGCGCTGTTCATGGTCTCCTGAGACCGACGGATGCCATCATTATAAATAATAAAATACAATTGTAATGATATTTAAATGAAAGTGTACCTGGGGCAAGTTTGTCTGGATACAGTGTACCATCTTTATCTCCACAGGAAACAGGAAGCGCTTCACTGTAAACTAAGAGAAATAATATCAGGTCACTACTGGCTTCTGCCTTAAACTCTATTTCCCAGAATTCCCCACCACACATTGCAACCATCTCCATTTACCGTCACTATTTAAATAACCCCAGACTCTAGAACTCTTTATGTTTCTGATTGCCTGCATGGTTTTTAAAATAAAAATATCATCTAACATCAGATTTACACAAACTCACAGACTCTGGGCTTCGAGGCCAGTTTCTTCGGGGGAGACGCAGAGGAAGAACCTGGTTCCTCTTCATCATCTTCTTCATCACCACTTTTTCTCTTTGTTCTACCTTTCTTCTGCCCTTCCTTCTTTTCCTTCTTCTCAACTTCCTCCTTTTTAACTTCCTCCTTCTCAGCTTCCTTCTTCTCAGCTTCCTTCTTCTCAACTTGCTTTTTCTCAACCTCCTTCCTCTCAACTCCCTTGTCCGAGCTGGGTTTCTCTACCCTGGGGAGGGTTTCACAAGTCCTAAAGGAACCTGAAATAAGAGATAAGAAAAAGTAGAAAAAGCTCTGATTCCCCCTGTATGTAGAAATACAACGAGAATTTCCAGGAAGGCAGAAAAATAGAGTGACTGACCAGCCAGCAGGCTGTTTCTGAGTAAGCAGAAAACGGGATATTTGATCTGGATGTGATCCTGAAATACACATCTCCAAAACTGCCTCACACTCCATCCTCCCTTATTCTCCAACCTGTCCAAAATCTCATACACACCATTCTGCTTTCTCTGATTACTTTTCATCTTCATTACCTTCTGCACAGAGAGAGAGAGAGAGAGAGAGAGAGAGAGAGAAAAACAAAGAAAGAGTGAGAAGGCCTTCCCTTGTGTTCCCTTGTGTAATGTTAATGACATTCCTGCAAATTTCTCAGAATCAATTATGGAATAAAACTTTATTTAAATTACAGTTCAAAAAGATTAACTATCCGAGTATATCAAAGGGAAGGTGTCAGCAGGGCGGCACTGTGGCATAATGATTAGCACATCCACCTTACAGCAGAAAAGTTCTGGGTTTAAGTCCTGGCGAAGGAATGTCTATGTGGAGTTTGCATGTTCTCCCACTGCTGGAGTGTTTCATCCGGGTTTGCTCCCACAGTCCAAAGACGCACTTTAGTGATTCAGCGGGTTAGTGGTTCACTGAGTAATTCAGCGAGTTAGTGATTCACAAATGATTCAGCGAGTTAGCGGTTCACTGAGTGATTCAGTGAGTTAGTGGTTAACTGTGTGATTCAGCGAGCTATTGGTTAAATGAATGATTCAGCGAGTTAGCGATTGACTGAGAGATTCAGCAAATTAGGTGAATGATTCAGTGATTTGGCCCGACACGGTCGCTCAGTGATTTAGCGGTTCACTAAACAATAAGATCAGAGATTTTGCCTTAGAGCCTGCCTGCAGCACAGTGTGTCACACAGCACTTCCACCTCTGTCAGCTTTGAGACTTAATAAGTGAGTGCAACTACTTTATGTGACAATAGATTGTTATATTTGAATCGATTCAGCTGTGTTTGCGAAATGATTAAATTTGTTCACTAAAATGAATCGATTCTTTTGAATGATTCAATCGCCCATCACACACTCTCACAACACACCAGACATGACAAGGCATGCTTTAAGTGAAGCGAGCGGAATGTTGTTAAGCTTTTGCTCCTTTACCTTGTACAGGTCCTCAGGTACCAGGGTGTGGTCTCGGAGTTGGCTGAGGAAGATATTCGGTTTCTCCATGCAAGAGATTTGTGTTTTATTACGGTGAAAAAACTCGATCAGCTCCTCATCGGCTCGAGATTCCAGCAGATCCATCTGGCTGCTGTCCATCAGTCTGTTCTATTTCACGGTCAGTTTACAGGAACAGATGGTATAATGCACCACTTTACACAAAGTCCCGGATGATTAATTTTGGTGTAAATTTAGTATAAACTTTGTCTCCCTGACAAAAGAAATGATTTCATTGTTGTGATCCGGAGCAGTATGGAGGTGTAAGGAGTCGTTGTATTTCAAATAGAGAATGCTCTGAGTCACCTGATGGGAAAGGTGTTCCTTGGAAACAGCAGCCACACCTTAGCTATTTATAGAAAAAATGAAACTGAAAGTCAAATTGGAAACCTGAGCACAGACCAAAACACTCTCTCTCCCTTACTCACTGACTCATTCACGCATTTGCAAAACTGCCTAATCCTCCTAGGGTTGCAGGCCTAGCCTAACTTAACTTGCACTTCATCACAGGGCCAACACACACAACCATTTACACTCAGACTCATTCCTAGGGGCAATTTGGTACAGCCGATTAGCCCTAATATGCATTTATTGAAACTGCAAGAGGAGACTGGAGTAGTAAGAAACCCATGCAAGCATGGGTTGCCCCAACCGAGGACTTGATCCCAGGACCTTCTTGCTGTGAGACGGATGTGCTAACCACTACACCTACTGTGCCAACCTTATTATTATGGGCCTGCGCTTAAGAGCAGGACATATTACTATTCGCCTCGAATTGGTTCTCTTTATTTTTCTTTTCATTCTTCATCTACCGTCGCACTTAATGCAGGCACGAAGGCAAGGTGCACCCACGCGATTTATATATCAAAACATGTGTCTCTGCGCTCCAAAGTGTCGTATTACTTTTACTGGCGTTTCACGTTACCATGGTGACACAATTAGCCAAAAACCATGCCAAAAATCCCATTGAAACGAATGGGGAGAGTTCGACAAACAATCATGAAACTCACCTCACTTTGATGTTTCGCCAAGAAGCCATACTTTCACATAGAAACTTGGTTGAACTTTTAAAACTAGACACTGCAGTCATCATTTCGACTGTCAAAACTTTTTGCTACCTTTTTGCTACATTTTTCTCTCAATTGTTGTTTAAGTTTGACAAGGTTTTTCAGTCAATTTGTGTGTTCATATTGAGTGTGTATTGTGTGGAATGTTCTGGGCTACAGTGGGTGATGTCATCAACAGAGTGATAGAAAAGAGATTATCTTGGAAAAGGTTTTTCTTTACTCGCTCCTACTGCCATAATCTTCAATCTACTTCGATAAATTTTACATCAAAATGGAGGAAAAATTTGTGTTGCTTCTAACCATGTAACATTCGAGTCAACAGCACTTGTAGAAGTTAAATAGCGAGCCTGTGACTGACAGCTGCACCGAGAATTTCTCCATTTAAGTCATTACAAAAATGTGTGTTTGAAATCATTTAAAATCATTATAAGGGTGATTTTTACATTGTGACTCTTTCAATAAAATCTCTGACCTCACAGCTGTATGCTGAATTTCTCCATTAGACTTTGTATAAACAGACACTGTTTAATATCATTTAAAATCTTAACAAGGTCAATTTTACATTGTGACTCTTTAAGTAATTTTTACAGTAAATATAAGCAAAATAATTTATATCACTGCGTTTAACAAATTCTAGGCTTTCAAACGCTGTCAACCTCATTGCGATGGGAAATACGGTTTCCAAATCAGAAGTCCAAAAGTGAGATGTGCACCATAAACATTTTTGACTTGAAAAGACAGTGTGCCTGTCAGTAACTGCCAGTTTAATCACTATGGCAACGACCAGCTTGGTCTGAACATGCACCTCATACACACACCTGCAGCTCGTTAACACACAAAAACGAGTCATGCACACACATTGCCTGTTTGTTTGGCTCCAGACAGGCAGATGGAATATGTAATACAATAAATATGTAAATATGTATAGATATATATTTATATCTTAATATGTATAGAATTTGGCTTAAACCCCACAATAATGGATACAGTTAGAGCATATATGCTTTGATTCTTTGATTTATCACCACCTGTTTTGCCTCAGCTACTTAGAAACCTGTGTAAACTGTGAGGAATGTTTCTACAGATTACAGCAGGGACTGCAAAGACAAAACATTGCACATGCTGGCCTACAGGGGCACTACAGTAAAAAAACTAAAAAGTGTTTTGGCCCATAACCGTATGTTGCACATTCAAAAATCACTCATGAGCTGAGTCACCTGAGTCACTGAGCTCATCAGGTAGGCCAATTTCTGCCTCAATATCGTAAAATATGCAAAACCTCCTTTTTTGAACTCTAGATCTTAAAAAAACCTCACAGAATTTCTCTACTTTGGAAATTCATTAATTATTATAGAACTACATTTTTTGTAGCTAGCATGTCAAACATGAAGTCTTGCATATCTTTTTTTTAATGGTAATCAACATAAAACCTAGCATTCCTTTATTGGGTAACACCTTGATGCTGACAAATTTGACAGTCATTGACCACTAGGGGGCACTACAAATATGACTAGTCCATATCTTAAGAGTCCCTGTCATCGCCAGGCTGAAATGGGTGCCAGCCTTCCTATGACACTAATTAGGGTTAAGCAGTTTAGAAAATGAGTGAATGAATAAATAACTTAAGAGTATTTGTCCAATTTGTTCATTCTAGGGCATTTCTGTGGCCAGCTCTACAATGGTGCTGCGGTTGTTTAAAGTGGGTGTGGCATATTATGCTAACAATTGCAACGTTTAGAATCACCAAATTTACAGCATAAACAGACAGTGGCTCATAGGCCTCAAATGCAAAAAATGCCAAATGCACCACCGGTCCATAGAGAGGTACTTGTGCTGATGAGCTTCGACTCTATAACTGCTTGCATTTCAACTTTCTTCTTCTTAATCTTGTTTGTTATTATTTTTACCTAATGAAAATGCATTGCACAGCCCAAACCTCTGGGCTTTTGTAAAAGTTATTTAGCACATGGGTACAGGTCACTGAAGGGACCACAAAGACTTACACATGTTGGCCTACTGGGGGCGCTACAGTAAAAAACACGTTTTGGCCCATAACTCCCAAACACATTCAATGTTACAGTCATAAATTCAAATATTTTATATTGACACATTTTCAGTTTCTGAGTTGAATCACATGATGTAGGCCATGCCCATTTTTGCCTAGATTTGTAAAAAATATACAATTTTTAATGTATAAAAATGGCCAAAATTGTTAGGACCACCCTGGCCTCCTGTGTGACAGGCAGGAACCAATCCTCTAGGCTATCAGGAAGGATATGTAAACTCAGATTCAGAGTCTTATCACATCCATGTTACTCACTACGCACACACTCAAGTTAAACAAAAAGCATAGTCAAAGGGTTGCGGGAAGGTTGGAGCCTATCTCAGCCGATTTTAATCAAAGACGGGGTACACCCTGAACACTTTGAAGGTCTATTGCAGGGCCAACACCCCCTCCCCACACTCACAGTAAGGGGCAATTTGGAACACCCAATTATCCTAATGTGCATGTCTTTTTACTGTGAGAGGAAACCAGAGTACCTGGAGGAATCCCACACAAGCACAGGAAGAACATACAAATCCCTCACCAATCCTGGGACTCAAACCCAGGACCGTTTTGCAGTAATGTTTGCGTGCTAACCACTACAACACCATGCCTCCCTTATTGTTAATGTTATTATTATTATTATTATTAGTAGTAGTAGTAGTATTAGTATTAGTATTATTAGTATTTGTCTAATCACTGTAGCAGACATATCTATAGTCCACATTGTCCTGAGAATATACAGTCATTATAGAAAAGAATTGAGTTCTTCTGAATTTTTATATTTCAATTTTTATTTTCCTCCCACATTTTTCCAGCTGCATTCACTCAATATAAATTATAACAGCCAAGTGAAAAATATTGTAGCAACAGTTAAAAAAAAAAGAATCATTTAGAGCTGCTACTGCTAACCAGAGCTGGAGCATTCCACTCAGCGAGATGTTCTTTTCTGCAATAAGAAAAAAAAAAAGATTTTTTACTAAACAAAGGCAGAACAAGATGATTAATGTGTGTAATACAATAAATATTAAAGCATGTCCACTGGAATAAAAGGCTTAATTCGGTACTTCACCTTGGACCTATAGGGTCCGTGTGGAAGCTGCAAACGTCGGTCCTTAAAAAAAAAAATGGGGGGGGGGGTTGGGGAGCACGCAAAAAAAAAGGAATTTTAATTTTAATATCGTAGTAAGTTTATTTATGTTAGTGCAGTATGTCTCCACCCTTATAGTGTTCAATGTGTCGTCCTGTAGTTAGCATCTTCATGTTGTGTGTGGAGTAGATTTACCTTAAATAGTTTCTTCAGTGTTTTTTTTCTATACCGAATGCTCAGTTTCCAGTTCTTGCTGTTTTCTCTTCCTGCAAATATCTCAAACTCAGGTGGGGTGAACCAGCGGCCCTGGGACTCAATGCACTTCTTCACTGCAGGGATGAAAGCTCTTAGTGCTGAAATCATTTCCTTTGTGAACTGCTGGTGAAACTTTCTTGAATGTTGTTTATATGGCATCTTTACTACGATCCAAATTTCATCATATTTACTGATTTTTTAAAAAATTTGATATACTGTATTAATCTAATGGAAATGTTGCCTCTGCATTTAACCAAAGTGAACACACACACTTAGAGCAGAGAGCAGCCACACTCGGAGAGCAGTTGGGGGATAGGCACCTTGCTCAAGAGCCCTGATGATAAGGGAGGGGAAGGGAAGGGAGGAGGAGGAGGAGGAGGGAGCCCCCCCCCCGGTCAGCACACATTTTTTCCTTCAGGTCCAGGAATTGAACCAGCAACCTTTTAGTTCCAAACCCATTTCTGTAACCACTAGGCCATGGCTGCGCTGGAATTGATGGTGTTTATTTTTATTATTATTATATATTTACATCTCTAAACTTCTTAATGCCAGTGTTTCCTTATATGGGCATTTTTATTTAGATTTATTTGTATTTTTGTTGTTTATTATTCAGTAAGGGGAAACAAAAATGAACAATACAAGTCCAGTCCATGATAAATATTAATTACAGATTATTTGATGACTGAAACATTATAAATGATATAAAGCGATCATTATTAGATGAATGTATAATGATGTACAGATGAAGGTTTACCTTTGATAAGTTTTTTTGGATACAGTGTTCCTTTTTTCTTCCCGCAGGTAACAGGCAGCTCTTCTCTCTCAGATAGTGGGTCTACGAGAAAAACAAATCATAACAAATCCATCTCGGTGAAAGTCTGAACGTACTGTAGTGTAAGAAAAAGTGTAGAGCAGAAAAAGTGCAGGTTCGTTATTTTAATATCACTACCTATTTGTCCAAAATAGATATTAATATTCATTATCCATATTATAATTTCCTTCAATGTAGGGAAGCATAAATAAACACATGATAGTGATGTTGTATAATAAACACATCTCATCAAACACGTCTCATCAAACACGTCTCCTTAAACACGTCTCTTCAAACATGTCTGATTAAACACGTCTCATCAAACACGTCACCTCAAACACGCCTCCTTAAACACGTCTCATCAAACACGTCTCATCAAACACGTCTCCTTAAACACGTCTCTTCAAACAAGTCTGATTAAACATGTCTCATTAAACACGTCTCATCAAACACGTCTCCTTAAACACGTCTCTTCAAACAAGTCTGATTAAACACGTCTCATCAAACACGTCTCCTTAAACACGTCTCTTCAAACATGTCTGATTAAACACGTCTCCTCAAACACGTCACCTCAAACACGTCTCCTCAAACACGTCTCATCAAACACGTCTCTTCAAACAAGTCTGATTAAACATGTCTCATTAAACACGTCTCATCAAACACGTCTCCTTAAACACGTCTCTTCAAACAAGTCTGATTAAACACGTCTTATCAAACACGCCTCCTTAAACACGTCTCTTCAAACATGTCTGATTAAACACGTCTCATCTAACACGTCACCTCAAACACGTCTCATCAAACACGTCTCATCAAACACGTCTCATCAAACATGTCTTCTTAAACATTTCTCATTAAAACACGTCTCATCAAACACGTATCATCAGACACGTCTCATCAAACATGTCTAATTAAACTTGTCTCATTAAACACATCTCATCAAACACGTCACCTCAAACACGTCTCCTTAAACACGTCTCCTCAAACATGTCTCATTAAACACATCTCATCAAACACATCTCATTAAAACACACCTCATCAAACCCGTATCATCAAACACATCTCATCAAACACGTCAAATCAAACACGTGTCATCACACACATCTCATCAAAAAAGTCTCATCAAACAAGTCTTATCAAACACGTCTCCACACGCACCACTTTAAACACGTCTCATCAAAAAATGTCTCATCAAACCGGTCTTATCAAACACATCTCACCAAACACGTCTCATTAAACACGTCTCATCAAACACATCTCATTAAACATGTGTCATCAAACACGTCACATCAAACTTGTCTTATAAAACACATCTCACCAAACCCGTCTCATCAAACACGTCTCATTAAACACGTGTCATCAAATACGTCACATCAAACTTGTCTTATCAAACCCGTCTCACCAAACCTGTCTCATTAAACACGTGTCATCAAACACGTCACATCAAACTTGTCTTATCAAACCCGTCTCACCAAACCCGTCTCATCAAACACGTCTCATTAAAAACGTCATCAAACACGTCATCAAACACGTCACATCAAACTTGTCTTATCAAACACATCTCATCAAACCCGTCTCATCAAACACGTCTCATCAAACACGTCATCAAACACATCACATCAAACTTGTCACATCAAACTTGTCTTATCAAACACATCTCATCAAACACGTCTCATCAAACACATCTCATCAAACACGTCTCATCAAACACGTCTCATTAAACATGTCATCAAACACGTCACATCAAACTTGTCACATCAAACACATCTAACCAAACCCGTCTCATCAAACACGTCTCATCAAACATGTCTCATCAAACACGTCTCATCAAACAAGTCTCATCAGACATGTCTTATGAAACCCATCTCATCATACCTGTCTCCTCAAAACCGTCTCTTTTAACACGTCTAATCAAACACAAGTAGTAAACACATCTCATTAAACACGTCTCATTAAACACGGGTCATCAAACATGTCCTACAGGTTAGCAGCTTCATTTAATATGAGGGTTGGATGAACAGGTGAATGTTTAACTATTCTTTTCCTAAATATAATAAACTTTAGGTGATTATTATTATTATTCCTATAATGAGATTTAAGAAATTCTAAACCGTAAGTTTAATGGTACGTTTCCACTAACTCACAGACTTTGGTCTTCGTGGCTGTTTTCTTGGGGGCGGACACAGAGGAAGGACCCGGCACCTTTTTATCATCTTCACCAGTTATCTTTCTTTTTGTTCCACCTTTCTTCTGCTCCTCTTCCCCTTTCTTCTCAACTTCCTTATCCGTACTGGGTTTCCTTTCACAGGGAGGAGTTGGAGTAAACCTTAAGGGACCTAAAGGAAGAGATGTCCTTTAGTCAAAGTTAAAATATAATTAAAAAAAGGAAGAAAAAAAAAAGAAAGACAAAAAACAGAGTGACTGACCACACAAGATGTTATCTTTGAGTATGCGGAGAACGGGATATTTCTGCAGGATGTGATCCTGAAACACACACCTCCAAAACCGCCTCACACCCCGTCCTCCCTCATTTTTCAACCTGTCCAAAATCTCATACACACCTTTCTGCTTTCTATTTTTCATCTTCATTACCTTCTGCAGAGATAGAGGGAGATAAAGAGAGAGAGAGAGAGAGAGAGAGAAAGAAAGAGCGGGGCAGTGAGAGAAAGAGAGATTGAGAGAGAGTGAAAGCGAGAGAGGGAGAGATACAGAGAGATAGAGATACATAAAGAGAGAGCGAGAGAGATAGAGAGAGAGAGAGAGGGAGTAAGGAGGGGGGAGGGGGGAGAGAGGGGGGGAGCGGGAGAGAGAGAGAGAGAGGGAGAGAGAGAGAGAGAGAGAGGGAGAGAGAGAGCGAGAGGGCG
>JAQMYF010000022.1:42201324-42215461 GCA_030014195.1 Neosilurus mollespiculum | reverse complement strand
ACAGACAGACAGACAGACAGACAGACAGACAGACAGATAGATAGATAGATAGATAGATAGATAGATAGATAGATGGACGGACAGATGGATGGATGGATAGATAGACGAGTTTATTAATCCCCTGGGGGAAGATTGGTTGTTATAGCAGTAAATGAAACATTTATTTTTATTTATATATTTATAGAATATATAGTATATAATGAGGTAATAGAAGTGGTAGAGGTCCAAATACAGATGAGTTACTAGAAATACTCACAGAATGTACATAGATACACTTTCTGGACAGTTTATTAGGAACCCCTATACATTTAAATAATTGCAGATATAATTTTAAGTATTTCTGTTAAGTTTGTTAGTGATGAATAAATAAGTAATCAATGCACTTTAAAGATAGATGAATATTAATTTGTATAATCATGTATTTTATAAAAGAACATTAATGAGATTATTAAAAATAGTTCTTCAGTAAACAAGGCAGAAGGTAATGACACTAAATAAAGTTTATTCTAGAAATTATTCAATGAAAACGACAAACGAATCATCTCTCAGATTTGGTTGTGAGTCAGAGCTCAGAGCTCTTCGGGATCTTCCGCCATCACTCGGGTTTTTCCGTGACGCTCCTGTTTCGAGTCGGCTGTTTCCGGATGGGTTCGGGCCGCCGATAACGGTCAGTGTGTTCAAATCTTTGATGCTAGCTTCAGTTTGCTAGCTACTTCTGGCCTGCAGTGAACTGGAAAGGAGAGAGGAGAAAGAGGAGAAGCTGAAGGGGAGAGAGTGAGAGAGAGGAAGGAAGGAGCCTGGGTCCGGAATGACGGTGTTGCAGGAACCTGTCCAGGTAACCGAACTGCACATTCGGTCCAGAAACGACGTTTAATCACACCGGGAAGCGGCGTTTAACCTGCCGGGATGTTTATTACTGTGTACCGGGGTTAGTGTTCAGGCCTAGCTGCGCTGTGCTAAGCTAATTTAAACGTCAAAGCTTCGAGTTGTGTTCGCTCTGACACTGAATAACTTACAGTTAATAAAAATACCCTTAAAATGGAAATGAAAAACAGTTTTAAAACCTCACACTGTTTGTGTTTAGTAGGAATTTTATTTCTGTAGCGCTGACTAGAGTCTTAGCAACTGACTGAATTGATGCTAACGTTGTTAGCATGTTTAGTTTTGCTAGCTAGCATTAAAGCTGACAGTATTTTAGTAAAACTGATGAATAAACAATTTTGCATGTTATGCTTAAAGAAATTATATTCGTTCTCTCTCACTGGCTCAGTTGTCTTTAAAAAAAATATTTCCAATAATTAAAACACCAACATAAATACTAATAGTAATAATAATAATCCCACTAATAACATACCGCCATTGCTAGCAATAATTGCGTTTTCATTCAGTTACTATCATCATACAGGACTAGTTTAGTGTGGGTAAGTTAACCAGATTGTGGTGTAGTTAACTGGTCCTTTTAACTGGCTAACTAACCCTGTTTAAAGCTTTAAAACTGTGCATGCTGTTAGTTCCACTGCTGTCATGTCCCCTGAAGAAAACCCCCCACTTCATCCTCACTGAGAGAACAACAAGGCTGATCAGAGATTCATTCATCATTGCTGTATGTGATGTTGTGTTTAAAAACCTTTTTACTGCATGCATGGTGCACCGATACCCATAATAAACATGGTGCAATGTCATATTAGGGTCAGACATGCTGTGGGTCCCTTCTCTTCAGCACTGTCTAAAACATCACAAGGTTGTCTGGGTCAGAGATGATATTTATATGTCATGTCTAATCATTAAACCTTTCAATCACATTATCACGTCTGCTGTCCCTGTCGCAGAGCGAAAACTACTAGTGTACGGGGTTAACCAGTCTTGGAAAAGTATAAACATGTTAAACTGTTTTCGAAGAATTCATGTTTGAGTAATACGCGTCTCCAAACTCGATTAGAACTTGTTTATCGTGATGGAGATTACGTAACTTCACTCGCTCATTTGCTGAACTGCTTAATCCTTATTAGGGTCGCGGGGAGGCTGGTGCCTATCTCAGCCGTCACTGGGCGAAGGTGGAGTACACCCTGAACAGCTCGCCAGAACGTCACAGGGCCACCTGTGGACCACGCAATTACTCATGCGGCAGTTTGGAACAGACAGTTAGCTGGTGCATGTCTTTGGACTTTGTAATGAAACTGGAATACCCGGAGGAAACCAGCGCAAGCACGCGGAGAACATGCAGACTCCACGCGGAAACGGCTGGGCCGAGCCTGGGACTTGAACCCAGGATCTTCTTGCTGTGAGGCAGACGTGCTAACCACTACAGCCCAGGCCGCCGTTATATGGTTTATTACGTCCAGTTTAAATAAAGTCCGGTCCTGTTTAAAAATCCACCAATACGAAGATGTGCGACTCACAAAACAGCTAAAAATACAACCGTGTGAAAATTCACATGGAGCATTTAAACTCAAAGAACAAGCGTCCCCATCATCTCAAACGCACGTCCACCCCAGGTCACGCTGATCGATGATGTGAGCAGAATGTGGTTTATTGTATTTTCTTTAACGACAGGTTTACCGCTAGAGGAGCTTCATGATCGTGTTAAAATCATTCAGGATGAGTCTGTGAGGTGATTCTGATGCTGGTTTGTTGGTTGGTTCTGAATGTCGGTGAGGATTTAGAGGTTGTGTGTTGCGCTGAGGCACAGATCAAGTTTTCAGTAATGACAATAATTTGAAAGTGATCCGGCATCGATGTAATGGTGTTGGACACAAAGACCCAGAATGCATCGCAGCTGTACGATGACGCTTATAGAGACACGTCTAGGTTAGTTAGCGATTTACGAGATGCTGGCGGTATTAGCATGAAAGGCAATGGTTTGGAAGCTGATGTTTTTGTACAGATGTGGAGATGAGAGCACCGGGTAGACTGAAGGATTAAAGTACCACTGCATCGTTTTGTTCAGAGAGAGGAAATTAGGGTTCTGTTGGACTGCATCACTGTTGGAAAGAATTCGAAAAACATGAGGTATATCACTAGCATTCACCTTAAAATCCAAAGTGGCGGCTCTGTGTGTCAACAGCGTGACGGCTGTAGATGTAAAATTGTTTATTAGCACGTCTGTCTTCTTTGCGGTGCATAAAATCAGTCACACACACACACACACACACACACACGCACACACACACAGGACTGTTCGGGTTCTATCTGTGGATTTAAAGGTTTGTATGCGCGTTGCAGTGTATAGAGTTTTTATATTAATTCACAATTATTAACCAGGAGATGGAGGCGTAGTGGTGATCACATCCACCAAACAGCAAGAAGGTCCTTGGTTTGAGTCCCGGGCTCGGTGAGGCTCAATGTGTACACTTTGCATGTTGTTCCCGTGCTTGTTTGGTTTCCTCCGGGTACTCCGGTTTCCTCCCACAGTCCAAAGACAAGCACATTCGGCTAATCGGCTGTTCCACGTTGCCCCTATGTGTGAGTGTGAATGATTGTGTTTGTGTGTTGTCCCTGCGACTGACTGGCGAGCTGTTAAGGATGTAATCTGCATTCGCCCAGTGCCGGCTGAGATAGGCTCCGACCTCCCCACGACCCGGCTATGATTAAGCGATTCGCGAAAAAAATAAATGACTGAATAATATGATGATGGATGTGCGAGTTGGGTGACGTTTGTTGTGTTCAAATGAAGCTTAGAACTCATAGCTTTCCAACTTTTGGAAACAAAAATGGCTGCGATTACTGTACCTGGAAGGAACCAGGGTGTCATGTGACCAAACAACACTGGCACCTAAAACGATAAACAGGTCCTTGCTGGCAGTCGTGCTGGCAGTAGTCGACTTATTCATCGGGATGTGACTTTAAAAAGAAAAATGTTTAAATAAATTGAAGTCCACTTCAATTCATCATATGCATCTGTCCTTCCTGATGATGTCACTTCCTTAAACCCCGATCTCATCTGTGCGATAACGCCCAATAATGACCACGATTCGATCAGTTTTTAGGTTGGGAGTGAGCGTCAGGGGTCTGCGACCGATATCATCAACCATATTGCTGACTGTCAGTGAGGAATCCACCCGCTGTGGACAATCGTCCTGATTTTTGTAACCGAATGTTGGACGATTCCACGCGATAATCTACTAATTGGTGACTGTCGCCAACCATCCGCGATTATATTACTGCCAGTCTGAGACCGTTGCGGTCCGTCACAGATAGTCGCACAGGAAGTTGCAGGCAGTCTCAGACCTAGATGCCAATCATCAGAGATTTTCATCTGAGCATTATTTTGAGTCGTTTAGGACGTCACGTACACAGTTTGATTGGTCTGAGAGCAGCCACATGAGATCGGGCCTTTAGTTTTCGAACTTCGTCCAGGAATAAGGTCAGAATATTTATTTTTTTGCTGGCCAGTATTTCCTTTTCTGTTATTATAAACCGAACAGACGTTACAGTGCTAGTGAACAGGAAGTGGCCAATCCGGTGATATAGAGCAATGCAGTGGCGGTAAAAACCAACATGGCCGCTCACAGCATCGTGGGTAGACCCAGCAGCACTTTTTACTCGAACAGCTCGATCAGTTGAGAACGACGTCCCTGTGAGTGAAGCTCAACACGGTGATGGACTGAAACATGTATGTATATATTTTCACAGGCGGCTGTCTGGCATGCTTTAAACCACTATGCCTACCGAGACGCCGTGTTTCTGGCTGAGAGGCTCTACGCTGAAGGTAAGGCCCTAAATCTTTTCTACCTAAACCCTCCTTTTTTCCCGTTCGCTCCTCCAGAAACGTCCGCCGCTGTAGGGTATCAGGGCGAGAAGACGCCGCGCTCACAGGAGTATAGCCGCGTTAGAGCTGTGGTGATGGAAAGGATTTACAGTGAAGTCACAGAGTTTACTGTCCGTGTTAGTGATCCCGTACGCAGGAAGATCAGACATCAGGGTGGACATGAAATATGACGGGATTCGATAGCGTCTCACTCCGTCTGATCCGGTTATAAAGCGGGAAAAACTGGATCCAGAAACGTTTCCTTCTGAACGTTATGATATTTCTGGTTTTTATTGTTATGATATCGATGTTGTTATCAGACTGAAGACACAGAGTGGCGATTCTTTTGTAATAATTAGTAGGTTTATTGAGACGCGTCCCTGCTGGATGTGTTTCTGATTCACGAGCTAATGATGTGGATTCAGTCCGATGGGATTTGGTTTCTGATTCAGTATCAGTGAGAGAGACGTGAGATTCTGTAGCAGGTTTTTCTATCGAGAGTAAAGGAAGTTTCCACCCGGTGTGGACGTGGTGCATCCCGTCTGTAACACGGTCCCGTGCCCAGGCTAGACAGCGCTCGTGTTTATACCGCGTGTGCCGCGGCGTGTTTCTGTAGTGTACAAGAAAAGGGTGTCTGTTTCACTTCTCGATGGATATTTATAAAGTTTGTGTGTGTTTGATGGAGAGAGAGAGCCGTGATATCACTGGTTCCAGCAAGTTCCTGCGCAGTGGTGGCTCACTGGTTAAGGCTCTGGGTTGTGGGTCCCTTGCGCAAGGCCCACAACCCTCAACTGCTCGGTTGAATAAAACGATGACTGTATGTCACTCTGGATGAGGTGGGGGGGGGTGCTAAATGCCATAAATGTAAAAGTGTGTGTTTAGAGAAGGAGAGTATGGAATGTTTGGTGGTACTTTTTACCAAAACAACAAATAAAATGATTATTTTTTATTAAGTAAAAAGCTTATTTTTTTCCCCCAAATCATTGATGGAACCTTTTTTTCAATGTTTTAAATTATTTTTGTGGAAAATATCAGAGCGATATTAAAGAAACGCGCCTCCCAGAGTTCTTATGGGGAGCTCCGCTTACGCGCTGCCTGGATCTATATCTTACAGCAGTGCTCTGGGTGGGCAGCAAAGGGGGGTCAGACAGCACCACGGAGTTCAGACAGCCCTAGTAATAATAAACCAAACAAGCTGAAGCTAAAATGGATTTTTTTATAATATATATTTTTTTTTTTTGTGTAATTTTAATATTTTATTTTATAATTTAATTCGTCTGTAATCTGTAACTTCTGATCTGTTTGTATTGAATGTTAAAAACTTTTTTAGAATCCCAGTAAATGGTACCACCTGGTTTATCACAATGTGTTTATAGTGATTGTATCGCCCAGCCCTGGCCTTCTTTCCTGTCACTGAGGATTTAATGTGAATCTGTAATATTTGTTTGTTCTTGTTTTTTTTTTTTTTTTTAGTGCACTCTGAGGAGGCGCTCTTCCTCCTGGCCACGTGTTATTACCGCTCGGGAAAAGCCTACAAAGCCTATCACCTCCTCAAAGGGCACAGCTGCACCACGCCACAGTGCAAATACCTCCTCGCTAAATGCTGTGTGGAGCTCAGCAAGTAAGCAGAACTGTGTGTGTGGAAGTTACAGTACTTATGGAATTATGGAGATGGCATTAGTTTGACGGCACCTCCTCAGCCCTCTGCTGATACACAATACTTAATGTGTGTGTGTGTGTGTGTTTTCCCTTCAGGCTGGCTGAGGGCGAGCAGATCCTCACTGGTGGTGTGCTGAACAAACAGAAGAGCCAGGACGACATCGTCACAGAGTTCGGTGACTCGTCCTGCTTCACGCTGGCGCTACTCGGTCAAATCTACTGGTGCGTGAGCTTCACGTCGCTCTCCCGGATTATTCTTTTAAAAATAGCCTTACGCTGACCTCCGGTTCAAAGCTGGGTCTCAAGTCGCGTACCTGTGTACTTATTCTTGCTATCTTGAGCTTATGATTGCGTTCAGACTGAAGTACATCAACACTCAAAATACTCCTCTCCTGCAGTGGTCCCCGTCTTGGCCGTGTACTGAAGGGGCGGGGCTTACAGCCTTTATGAAACGCTTATGGATCCACACAAGCGAGAGAAAAAAGTGCGATTGTCATTTCCGTTAAATTAAATGATATAATCTCCGGTAATTGCGTAGAGCGCATAGAAGTGCACCGATGGAAGTACGAGACTCGAGGCACTGCGTGTCTTTAATAGTTACGGCGGTTTACGTAAGTCTCAGTTCTACTGTGGAAATTCAGATGATGCTAAGTCATGCTAATGCTAAGCGGCGTGATTGTAATTCCATGCTAACGTCTCTCCTTTCATGTTTTGCAGCAAAACCGATCGCTTAGCGAAAGGAGCCGAATGTTATCAAAGGAGTCTGAGTGAGAACCCCTTCCTGTGGTCGCCTTTCGAGTCTCTGTGTCAGATCGGTCAGTTTGTCACCTCTGTTAGATTTGGATCCGCTGATTTACAATTAGTTCATTAATTAAATAATAATCTGTGTTAAAGCTGATTGTTTTGTCTGATGATGGACTGTATTTTTTCTAATTGTGTGTGTGTGTGTGTTCAGGTGAGCGTCCAGACCCAGAGCAGATCTTTAAGCTAACGTCTCTGCAGAGCTTCAGCGGAGGTAGTGGAGGAGGCGCCCCCTCTTTCCCCATGAGCCCGGCTCACACTCCCAGCCACAACACCACCCACAGGCAAATCGACTCTGTACTCATGGAGACGCCCCAGGACACGCTGGTACGGCACACACACACACACACACACTGTCTCCACATCCAGCTTGTAAACGTTTATGTTCGTAACAAACACAAAATCAGTACATCATTCATTCATCTTTTTCCGCTTGTTCCAAATAAAAATAATTACCTAAACCATGACATCACACCGACCAGTGAAGTGGCAGAGAAAACTCGTCTCCCGTCAGTCATTTTATAGACACTACGCAACAGGCTGCTGTAGATCCCCGGGGCGGGGCTTCACGGAGATGGGTGGGGATGGGGAAGTGATTTAATTCTGCCATGTACCAACCAATCAGAAATGACGTCTTGCTCTTTTCTTGTTTAAAGTTACACATGGTTTATTATTCATCATTAAAAACAAAGTGGGCGGAGTTCAGTTCACATCATACCCGTATCATCCGGTTTCCTCGCAGGAACTGAACCGGCTCAATCTGGAGTCGTCCAACTCGAAGTACTCGTCTCTGAATACAGACTCGTCCATGTCTTACATCGACTCGTCCGTCATTTCACCCGATTCTGCGCCTCTGGGTACCGGCGGCTCTCTGCTAGTCAAGCAGGTACAGAACAAACCCAAGAGCGGCCGCTGTCTGCTGGGAGGCCCCGCCACGCTGAGCCCTCTTACGCCCAGGTACACGCAGCGCACATTCTGCCTTCATTCAGATAGTCTCTATATTAATAGGCTTTATTTTATTATATTAATTTATTTTATGTTATATTGTTATATTTGATTGTTATATTTTATTATATAAAATTTATATTATGTTATATTTCATTTTATTATATGTTTTTTTTATATTTTATATTATATTATAATATATTAAATTATATTATATTAAATTATATTGTTATATAAGTTATTTGATTTAATTATATATTTTGTTATATTTTATTATATTATAATATTTTATTTTATGTTTTATTATATTATAGTATTTTATTTTGTTATGTTTTATTATATTATTTTATTTTATTATTTTGTTATTTTATTATTTTGTTATATTTTATTGTATTATAGTATTTTATTTTATTATTTTATGTTATATTTTATTGTATTATAGTATTTTATTTTATTTTGTTATGTTTTATTATTTTGTTATATTTTATTATTTTATGTTATATTTTATTATAATATAGTATTTTATTTTATTATTTTGTTATTTTATTATTTTATTATTTTTCATTATATAGTATTTTATTTTATTATTTTATTTTATGGTATAGTATTTTATTTTATTATTTTATGTTATATACTTGACTGTTAGAAATGATTTTATATAAAGCGACGGAATGACCACATCTGTCCTAAATAAACCCATTAACTTCACAGATAATAGTCGTTATGTCCTGTCTCATGTTTCTTCTCACTTCACGTCCAGTTTTGGGATCTTACCCCTGGAGCCGAGCCCAGGAGACACCTCGTACCTGCAGAACTACAGTCACAGTGGGACGGGCATGGAGCCGCCTCCGCCACCGGGCCCACCAAAGAAGGTTAGTTCCTTGTGTTTAGTTTAATTTGGTGTTGATTCCGTGCGGCCGGGGGTTTTAGTGAGGGTTCACTGTGTGTCGCCGTGTAAGCGCGTCCCTCTGTGTTCCTGACAGACGGTCAGCAGGATCAGTCAAGTGGGGACGAAGTCGGTGTTCGCACAAAGCGGAAACAGTAGAGAGGTCATCCCCAACCCGTTTAACCAGACGCAGACCACGGCACCACAGACCAGGTGAGCACCTGACACCGCTCAGATCTGACCGTCAGGGATTAAAGGACCATACAGCAGTGGAAGCGGCTCCTAGAGCCGTGAGACCCGCGGCGCTTATGAGGATAATGTCCTCTTTATCTTCGCTATTTGAGTATATGGAGTAATATTAATAACCGCAGTTTAATAAAGACTGTGTGTGTGTGTGTGTGTGTGTGTGTGTGTGTGTGCAGTACTACACCTCAAGTGCTGAGTCCAACCATCGCCGCACCACCCAACGTGCAGCCTCGACGGAGCTCCAGGCTTTTCACCAGCGCCAGCTCCACTGCCAAGGTAACGCTCGCCCTCTCTCTCTCTCTCTCTCTCTCTCTCTCTCTCTGTCTGTCTGTCTGTCTGTCTCTCTCTCTCTCTCTCTCTCTCTCTCTCTCTCTCTCTCTCTGTCTGTCTGTCTGTCTGTCTGTCTGTCTCTCTCTCTCTGCTTTTGCCAATAACCTCTTTTCCCCCCTCAACAGGAGAACAGTAAGAAATTAAAAATGAAGTTTCCCACCAAGATCCCCAACAGAAAGACCAAGACCAAAACAGGGAAGGGCGGCATCACCCCGTCCAGCCTGAACGAGAGCATCGAGATCCTGAAGCTCGACTCGTCCCTAGTCGAGGGGAAGGGCAACATCAGCTCTCCGCAGTTTCAGGCCTTCACTCTGCAGAAAGCCGCCGCAGGTACGCTCACGCCTCAGAAGAGTGCGCCGTATCTAAACCTGATCACGTGATCTAACGAGTTAATGATGCTGTTTAATGTAAGGTTTAAAGCACTGCACTGGAGTGAGGTGTAAAATTAAGTGAAAATGTGTGTTGCAGACGGGTTGATGTCGTTGATGCGGGACATCGGGCGGGGTTACCTAGCGCTGTGCTCATATAACTGCAGGGAGGCCATCAGCATCCTCAGCCAGCTGCCTGCACACCACTACAACACTGGCTGGGTGTTGGGCCAGATCGGCCGCGCCCACTTCGAACTGGCGGAGTACATGCAGGTAAGTGAACGGTAATGGTCATGTGCTCCAGTACGGTAACTTTCAAAACTCATTCAGAGTTTTAAAAAAGTGATTTGAAAACGCGAGCGCCAGGTTATGTAGCTCTCTTCCTGTTTTTGGGGACGGAGCTTTGTAGAATTACGATTTCAGAATCAGTGACTGTTGCAAACAGTTGTGAGGTTTTTGTCCGCCATATTGATCCAGGTATTATCCTGAGATATTGAACCAATCAGATTGCACCGTTCCTGTGTAGTATATAATTTTAAAAGGATTGGAGCATTGTGGTGCGAGTGCTTACGCTGCTACACGGGTGACGTGCTGTGCGTCTGAAACGTGTTTCTCTTCTTGGTACTGAAGAAAAGCAGGTGTGTAACTCATCCAGTTCGGGGATGATCACAGAGGTGCGATTGAAAAGTGACTGATGTGAATAATTTTTTTTTTTGCAAATTTTGAAATTCGTGTCAAGGTGCGACTCCACTTACAAGCGAATATTTTGTGGCTTAAATACATTTAGTACGCGAAAGTCGTGAGGAGGTCCAAGTCATTATTAGCACGAACAAAATGCAAATAAAATCCGAGTAGTGAAAAAATGGCGGATACCAGCAAGTCTCAAACTTTCCGTGTGGAAGTCTTCAATTCGTCGCTTTTCCTTGTGAAGGAAAAATTAATAATTTGTGAGAAAAACGACAATTTTGCAACTTTCTCACGACGTCTACGGCCGGTTTCAGAAGAGTTTGAGACGTCTCCACGTTTAACGACGTTCACGGCTAATTACGTGCGAATAATAAGCAAATGATTTAAGAACAAAAAGCAAACAAATCGCGACTGATTTATCGGAACTTTGCTTTTTTCACCAAACATCCTCAAATCATTTGGAAAATTGTCATGTGACCTTCTCGGAGCTTTTGCGTGATGTACGTATTTTTAAGAATTTTAAAACCCCCGCAGAAAAATCGATTCGCGTCAGTCGCTTTTCTATCACATCTCTACTGTGATCACCCCCTTAGGAAGGAATTTTAAGCCCCGCCCTCAAGAGAGCCGAGAACCCTTCCTGGCTTTAAAGTAAAGATTTAAAAATGATGCTCTGACGCCGTCGCGGTCTCACTGTTTCTACTTAAATAACCAGAACCACTGTATTTTTTTTATGTCGGCGATGAAGCGAGCTCTTTGTTTTGTTGGTAACCGATAATCTCGCGGTCCTGTGGCCAGGCGGAGAGGATTTTCTCGGAGGTGCGACGCATCGAGAGCTACCGCGTGGAGGGGATGGAGATCTACTCGACGACACTATGGCACTTACAGAAAGACGTAGCTCTCTCTGCGCTCTCTAAAGACCTCACCGACATGGACAAAAACTCTCCAGAGGTAACCGCGCACAGACCTCATGAAGAACACTTGAAGTAGCGTTTTGTTTAAAACAACGAAGTAATACTTTGTGCATTTAATCGCACAGCCCTGGTGCGTAGCTGGGAACTGTTTCAGTCTGCAGCGAGAGCACGACATCGCCATCAAGTTCTTCACGAGGGCCATCCAGGTGGACCCGAGCTTCGCCTACGCCTACACGCTTCTGGGTCACGAGCTGGTGCTCACCGAGGAGCTGGAGAAAGCGCTGGGCTGCTTCCGCAACGCCATCCGCCTCAACAAGCGCCACTACAACGCCTGGTATGAGTGTTCTCGCTATACCGGGACACGCTGCCGTATTAACCCTTCAGATAGGCGAGTTCATATTCTGATTATCGTGTGTGTGTGTGTGTGTGTGTGTGTGTGTGTGTGTGTGTGTGTGTAGGTACGGTCTGGGAATGATATACTACAAGCAGGAGAAGTTTAACCTGGCGGAGATTCATTTTAAGAAAGCTTTGAGCATTAACCCGCAGAGCTCCGTTCTCCTCTGTCACATCGGAGTGGTGAGTGTAAACATCTCTCTCTCTCTCTCACACACACACACACACACACACACACACACACACACTAACATAATGCGGTATACAGAGTGGAAGAGGAGATCTCTCTTGGTCTCACTCTCTGTCTCACTGTATCTGTCCCTCTTTGTCTCTCCTTGCATCTCTCTCTTCCTCCCCCTCACTCTTTCTTTTTGTTTCCTCCGTCTGCCTGTCTCTCATTTGCTCTCACTCTCTGTCCATCTCGTCCCTGTCTGTCTGTCTGCCCCCTCTTGCTCTCTGATTTTCTCTCTCTCGCGCTCTCTCTCTCTCTCTCGCAGGTTCAGCATGCACTGAAGAAATCCGATCATGCTTTAGAGACACTGAACAGAGCGATCAGCATCGACCCTAAGAACCCACTATGCAAATTTCACAGAGCGTCAATCCTCTTTGCGAATGAAAAGTATAAGGTAACCGGTGTGTTTATTTTGAGCATGTTGTTCAGTGAAGACTTGGAGAATGAGCGGTCCGTGGTTTCATCTCTGTGGTTTTCTCCCTCAGGCTGCTCTACAGGAGCTGGAGGAGCTGAAGCAGATCGTGCCCAAAGAGTCACTTGTTTACTTTTTAATAGGAAAGGTAAGGAGACGAGCGTGCACGTGTAAACGCAGCGTTAACGACGTGTTGTTGGTGTTTGTCTGACGGTGGGCGCTCGCTCTTCTCTGCAGGTGTATAAGAAGCTCGGTCAGACTCATCTGGCTCTCATGAACTTTTCATGGGCCATGGACTTGGACCCCAAAGGAGCCAACAATCAGATCAAAGAGGCCATAGACAAGCGTTACCTCCCCGATGACGAGGAGCCTGTCACCCCCGATGACTACCTCTACTACTCAAGTAAGTGCCAAATAACAGGGGTTTGTGTGTGTGTGTGTGTGTGTGTGTTCGTGTTCCTGTTCTGTGGTGTTCCGTGCTCATCCTCTGTGCCGTGTATTCCAGCGGAGATGGAGGAGTCGCAGGAGAGCAGCATGACGGACGCAGACGACACACAGCTGCACACCACGGAGAGCGATGAGGTCTTGTAACACTTCAGCCTCCTCTCTGAACTCCAACAACACAAACCGTTACGCCAACCTGGGGGTGACCCAGATCAAAAAACGGAGAAGAGAAACAAAACAAATAATTAAAAAAGAAAAGACACGAGCAAGAGGAAGGAGATGAAGAATATATTAAAAAAAGGAAAAACAAACTGCTGCTAATACAGTACCTCCTCATTTCTGTATTTTTTTTTATTTTTGTTTTATTGTGCTTTCTTTTCATCCCCTTTTTTTTAAATTTTATTTCGCTCCCGTCTCTGTCGTTATGCCTTATCGCTGGGTGAATCTTCCTCATCCGGTCTTCTTCATCTGCGTATTAATCCGGGGGATTTTACTATCAAAAAAAAAAATCTGTGCCCCATCCTTTAATCCCTTCATCCATTCTGAGGGATCCGGTCCTCTCCACTTTCACAAGTGAAGAGAAGAAGAGGGGGAAAAATGAACAGCAAGCGAACCACAGACCCACAAGGAAAACGTTCTGTCTTAATGCCTAGGCCTTTTGTGTTCCTTTTATTCTCATTTAATTGAAATAAAGACCTGTGTAAGAGTTGCAAATCCGTTGATTCCTCTCCCCTTTTTCAGCACTTTGACCCACCAACGAGAGCGAATCACTCAGCACTCTGTTTGTTTGTTTTTTTTCCTCACAGAGACAGGAAATTAAGTATTTGTGTGGCTGTGAATTAATGAGTGATGGATGGAGAGTTGCGTATTAATGTAGTGTAAGGAAACGTCCGGAGCTGTCACATGACCGGCCCGGAATGTAGATCAGAACAGTTTTAATGAGAGGATGGGTTCTTTCCTAGATATCTGAAATGATCAGACTTTTCTGGAAGGAAAGGTGTGTTTTTTTTTTTTTTTTTTTTTTTTTTTTTTTTTTTTTTTTTTTTTTTTTTTTTTTTTTTTTTTTTTTTTTTTTT
>JAQMYF010000022.1:42188576-42192458 GCA_030014195.1 Neosilurus mollespiculum | reverse complement strand
TCTCTCTCTCTCTCTCTCTCTCTCTCTCTCTCTCTCTCTCTCTCTCTCTCTCTCTCTCTCTCTCTCTCTCTCTACACTGTATGGATATATAAGAGTGTGTGTACACACATATGGATGTTTGTGTGTGTGTAAACGTATGGATGTATAACTGTGTGTGTGGGTGTTTGTGTAAATATGCATGTAAAATTGTGTGTGTAAACATGTATATAGGTGTTTGTGTGTGTATCTGTCTAAACATGTATGTAAAAGTATAATTGTGTGTGTGTGTGTGTGTGTGTGTGTGTATAATATATATACACACGTCCTCATGTTAGCTCTTCCTCCAGACACACGTGAAGACGTGATTCTGTCCGGGTGGAGTGTGAATGTCCTGAACGTCTCTGACGAGAGTGAGTTTTAAGCGTGGCTGTAACGTCCCTGTACGCCGCGGCCCTGGCGGGTTTCGCATGCCGTTGGTTTTACTTGCTGTGATTAGGATCTGAAGCGCCGCGTGTTTGGTTTTGATTAGCGTTTCTCTTCACCAGTCGGAGGAGAAAAATACAGGCTAAAAATAGCAGGTGTGTTTTTTCAGTTCTGTTTCTGATGTTCCTAAAACAACCCCGTATGTTCGTTACACGCTCCAGTCTGTCGGTTTCCTGTTTTCCCTCCTCTTCCTGCCTTTAGGCCTCGACATGCTGATCTGAAATAACCCGAGGTCAGCGATCCGCCCTCTCGACTCGACTCGGAGATCTCTCGCGCTGTAGAAATTTCATCTCATCAATATTTCACTCTGATTCAGCGCTGATGATCACTTTCAAAAAAATGTAGTGAACATTTCAGCTCCATCACCCCCGCCCTGAAACCTCGTCCATAACGAATTCATACAGCCGGGTCACGCCCGGAACGGGCGGCGTGCTCTCACACGGGGATCTCTCCTGTCACGGACGTGTAGTGGAGTTTAAAGGTTATCAGCTGGTCGTTTCCTCGCCTTTAAATCTCCTCTGATCCCGACAGGAAGTTATGTAACAGGTCAGTGCTGTTGTTTTTCTGGGGTGGTGCACCCGCCCCGTCTGGAACGCTTTCTTCACTGCATGTGGCGTTTTTTAATCGCGTGTTTTTCTGAATGTGTGACTTGTAAACCCTGTAGGGTTTTTTTTTTTATTGATATGATCTCAGATGGGTTTATTTTTCTCTTCGGTCTTCGTGTCGTTTACGTTCCAGACTCTTAAAATTAAATTCTTTCAACGTTCCGGTTGAAGTGTAAACGCACCACCGGCTGCTGACGATCGACGCCATCGGGGGCGGTGTATATCTCTAACGGCGCGACTCGAATCCTGAGGTCACATCTTTGCGTTAATATGCACTTTTTAATACGCTGACGTTTCCATAGCGACAGGGACGGCTTTGTAAATAGGACGCTCCACGTGAATTCATTTTGAAAACGCGTGGAATCGTACAACCTCAGGCTCGCTAAGGTTTGTTTAGCGTTTGTGGAAGGAGTCTCCAGTGTCAGCGCTTTATCGGGGCTGGGCGATACGACTTAAAAATGATACCGAGATTTTTCCTGCCGATTTCACAATAACGATATTTATTATTGAATATAATAAATATAATATGATGATAAATGAAAATAATTTTGAGCGCGGTTTGTAAATACTCTACTCTGTGCACACCTGCGGACTCGTCGGTCACCTGCCCCAACACAGCGCCGGTGTTCCAGAGGCTACATTTGCATACTGTGTGTGGTTTTGTTTTGTTTTTTTTTGCTCTTTCCTCCAGAACTTCAGTCTTATTCGATTTGTGTTTGTTCTCCGTACTTTGTTGTGATGTTCACGCCAGGCTGTGGTTATTAAAAGCCCGTTTCGTCGCCGCCCAAAACCAGGTGTCGATCCGTTCCCCACTCCTTCATTTACCCCACAGCGCTAATATTTATTTCACCAGTTAGTTCTGTCTCGTGTTCCGTTACACCCCACACTGATGTATTCATGGCGGTTCACGTGTTTCTGCTCAAGTTTGTATCGCGATACCATGACGTATCGATATATCGCCCGTCCCCATCGTGTGGTATTGACTACAGAACCTCGTCACCGTCATGTTGTGGACTGGGTTTTATTCGTGATTTTGTTCGGCGTGTCGTGTGGATCGAGGATTATGGATCGGATTTACCGTCACGCTCATCTCGTCCTCAGAGTCACTGAAATGTCTCCACAAGAGACATCAACCCCGCCCAACGCGCTGACGTCACTTCCGGGGAAGAATGACCGCTAACCCTCGCGGTTCAGCCCCTGCTAGTGTTACGCGGGATAAAATGACCCGTTTTGTGCTTTTTGTGGTCGTTTATCACATACACACAGATTATACTGTAGGGATGATCAACACCGCTACTCTTTAACTGCAGATCTTCCACGCACTCCTCCGTAGCCTTTCGTTGGTGGTGGTGAGAGGCTTCAGCGCACCGTCGTTGTTAAAACCGCCGCCGTCGTAAACTCGCCTACCTGTGTGAGGTGGAAAATGTTGAAGATCACAGATCAGTTGTGTTCGACTGAAGGGCGTGGAGACGGCTCGTGAAATGTAACCGCGGCGGTTCGGTGGCGTGATCGAAATCGCCTGATCCGACGGCGTAGTCATTACAATGCTCAAGGTGTTAAAACGTATCCGAAGATGGAGAAGAGGTAGCGCCGTGACGACCTTCCCGTCGTTGATTCGTTTCCCAGAATGGATTCACGCGGAGTGATTTTCAGAATCATGTTCGGTTTAGAACAGAAAAGGGAAAGTGGCGGTGAGGGCCGAGGTGCATTCTGGGGAAGGTGGAGGGACGGGTTCTGGAAACTCTGGGGATTTTTTTACTGTTTCTTAGATCCGGTCAGGAGAACGAGGGCCGAGTGTGAGACGGAACAGATCAGATTCAACTCTCTCTCGCACTCTCTCTCGCACTCTCTCTCGCACTCTCTCTCGCACTCTCTCTCGCACTCTCTCTCGCACTCTCACACTCTTACACTCTCATGCACTCTCTCGCACTCTTACACACTCTCTCGCACTCTTACACACTCTCTCGCACTCTCTCTCGCACTCTTACACACTCTCTCGCACTCTCTCGCACTCGCACTCTCTCGCACTCTTACACTCTCTCACACACTCCTGTAACTCCTCAGTGTTTGTCAGTAGCTCCGCCGCTCCTATCTGATGTGTAGCGCGGCGCAGCCCCCTCCTCTCTCTACACTTTGAGCTGTTTGTGATGTTTTGGGATTTAATGGCTGTTTTTGGAATGCGAGTGTTTCAGACATGTGGAAGAAATCGGGGTGTGACGGCTGAACGGTGCTCGTCTGTGTACAGATAACGTCTCGAATAGCTCGCCGGCTTAATATCGCGTTTATACTCGCCGTCTTTCCTTCCTGAGGGACTTCTAAGGATCAGCAGAAATCCAGATTCAGGTCTCTCTCTCTCTCTCTCTCTCACTCTGTCTCTCTCTCACTCTGTCTCTCTCTCACTCTGTCTCTCTCTCACTCTCTCTCTCTCTCACTCTGTCTCTTTCTCTCTCTCTCTGTCTCTCTGTGTCTTTCTCTCTCTCTCTCTCTCTCTCTCTCTCTGTCTGTGTCTCTCTCTCTGGCTTTCTCTCTCTCTCTGTGTCTCTCTATCTCTCACTGTCTGTGTCTTGTCTCTCTCTCTCTGTCTTTCTGTGTCTTGTTTGTCTCTCTCTCTGTCTCTCTTTGTCTCAATCTCTCTCTCTGTCTGTCTCTGTGACTCTCTGTTTCTGTCTCTCTCTCTCTCTCTGTGTGTGTCTCTTTCTCTGTCTGTCTCTCTCTCTCTCTGTCTGTGTCTATCTCTCTGGCTTTCTCTCTTTCTCTGTGTCTCTATCTCTCACTGTCTGTGTCTTGTCTCTCTCTCTCTCTGTCTTTCTGTGTC
>JAQMYF010000022.1:42178576-42183576 GCA_030014195.1 Neosilurus mollespiculum | reverse complement strand
GCATAGGCGCTTTTTCCTGATCACTGGTGCTCCGCCCACGCGGCTCCGCCATAAAATAAAAAAAAATTGTGGTAGAAATGCAAAAGTAAGCAACGTTTACATCTAAAGAAATACATCAGATATATATAATAATTAAAATGTAAATAGCTATACTTTTCTACTTATTTATTTATTTAATGTCACATTAAATTTAACCTAATTAATTTTAATTGATATTTAAATATTCATGGTGTATAAATTTACACTGAGTTTCATTAACACGTATTACAGGGATCCGTTTCTTATACTCCTTTCTCACCGACACCCGCGCGGTACCTCGAGGAGGAACACCCCACGGTGTACATACAGAAAACATACTTTTATGAACGTATGATCACCGTGAGCATGGTGTGGTACCTCCAGAGTTGGGGTCAGGTCATCCCGAGCGTCAGGTAAACGTGTAAGTTTCTCTTTTTGCCGTCTGACCCTGAGGGTCATTCGTTCCATACACGGAATTATATCTTTGATTGTAGCTACCCATTGCTCTGCAGTAGGAGGCTCTTTTTCAAAGCACCGCCCCGTTATGGCCTTTTCGCCTGCTACCATAAGGAATTTTGGGAGATACCAGTCAGTCTTGGGGAGGTTTGCGTCCACCAGGTAGAAAGAGAAACAGGTCAATTCAATTTCATAGCAAGGAACCTCCCTCACTGTGCTGGGGACCCAAAAAGGTTTAAGCATGGGGCAACTCCAGACTGCCAGCGAGGGGTAGAATAGATATTTCTGATTGCCCCTAGGTGAGTGTGTGTCGCCCTGCAGTGGACTGAGATGGGCTTCAGCCTCCCAGTGTCCCTGACATCGCATTGTGCACCACAGTTTGGAGGATACAGCACTCTGATCTGTGTTTCGTTCTGGTCTTTACTCGCTCATCTACTGCACATTCATCATGGAGATACTAACCATACGCAGGATATAGCACCCCCATAACCGTGGTGTGTGTGTGTGTGTGTGTGTGTGTGTGTGTGTGTGTGTGTGTGTGTGTGTGTGTGTGTGTGTGTGTGTGTGTGAGAGAGACCCATGGGAATCTGTGTAGAATTGGAGAGAGTTCAGTACTCAGGGTTGACACGTGGATTTCAAACTGAAACTCGTGTGTTAAGGGCGTCTGTCACATGCCGTAAATGTAAAACGTTTTGCTAATGATGTCCTTTCACTTCTTTGAGACGTTTGACGAACACCTCTTTTTGTCCCACAGCAGGTCGTCCTGTGGCGTGACGGTAGGTGGGTGGTGTGGCTCTGGCCTCGGCCCCCTCGCGCCGCTGAATGGCTGCGATGGCGCCCGCGCTGACCGACACGCCAGCCGACACTCACCGAATCCGCCTCAAGCTGGCTCCGTCCTCCTCCGCTATCAACCCGAGTGCCGTGGAGGAAAACGGCGCCACCGGCCGCGTCCTTGTCCCGACAAACGGCACCGTCAAACGAAAAACAACTTCTGAGAAAGAGGATCATCTCTCCTGCACAGCCGGAACCTTCAGCAAAGAGGAGTCGGGTCGCGACTTGGGCAAAATCCAGCAGCTCGTGACCTCGTACCGCTGCTCGAATGAGACCCTGAAACTGCAGAACGTCTTCGATATCCTGCCTGGCTTCTTACACCGCAAGCATCACACCCTGGAGCTCTCCGAGGAGCAGCTGAAAAGCATCATGAGTGCGGGGAACGCCAGCGGTCTGCCTTCTGTACAGCAGGGTGTTGGCGTTAATGTAAACGGCATGGCGAAGAAATTGGCTAAAACGAGCAAAGACTCCAACAGCGTAACCATGAACGGAGGTAAGCACGGGCAAGCAGCGCCGCCCCTCACTCATGGGGGCTCAACGGGAAACGGGCCTGTTAGAGAGTCTGCAGAGCAACACCAGTGCCCTAGAGGTATCCCTCAGGACCATCCAAACAACCAGGATATTCCAGAATCCCCCTCGCCTTTTCGCCCGCCTTCACAAGAGCGGAATTTATCGGACAGGTCGCCATCGATGAGCACGGAAGTCTCGCTGCCATCACCTTCTTCGCTTCACCCAGTTGACAGCCTGGAAGGAGACTTGCACAGCCGATCGCAGCAGGCCAAGAGTCGCCAGATGGAGATCGAGGGTCGTCTGCGGCGCCTACGCAAACGGCTGCAGGTCGTGCAGGCGAAGCAGGTGGAGCGTCACGTGCAACAGCAGCTCGGCGAATTACTTGACTGTACACTGGGGCCTCGGGGCGCCCGGGTCCATCCGGAGAGAGCAGAAGCCGCAAGCGGCTTCCTGAGAGGCGGAATGGCGTCGGATGAATTGGAGCGTCTCTCGCTGAGCTGCAGCACCAACCTGCGAGCAGCGGAAAGTGCCTTCGATTCAGACGCCACCGAGAGCAGCTCTGGAGGAGAAACAGATATCGAAGAGGATGAGCTGGTGCGGGCGGACGTCGAGCAACGCCACATTCCTCTGTGAGTAGTGCACTTTAAAGTCTGACTCGCTGAAGGGTATGACTTGGTACAGCGTGAAGGTCTGAGTGTCGCTGGTTTCTGTCTGTACGCTTTTCTGTACCGCTGCATGCTGGACAACGATTTATGCTGTCATTTTTGGGTCAACAGTCAGACTTGCATAACAAGTCAGTAAAGTACAGCTTGCTATTAGGGATGTGAGTCTAACAACCACTCACGATTCAATTTGATTCCCATTTTTGGTGTGATGATTCAATTCAGAATCGATTCTTGATTCAAACCGATGTTTGATTCTTAACCGTTACAAACAAAAGGAGCCAATTTCACGAGTAACTACGTTCTTCTATAAGCTGGAATGACTCTATTATAAGAAAGAAAGAAATGATATTACTACACAGCTGGTTCTGTAGATGTATTGATCCGCTTTGCTGGTACAGAGTTGGTTGGGAGTTTAGTAAAGTGATGGAGGTGCGTTGGTCAGGAGTTGGTCGTGCTGCTGCTCCGGTTCTTTTAGCTCCGGGTGATGGTGTAAGATGTGGGCTCGGAGATTTGAAGTGTTCCCGAAATACTTGACTTTTATTTTGCGCACCGCATGTGTCATGTCAAGCTTCTTCTTACCCGGAAATTGTAAAATCCGAAGTGCAAGCATTTGCCTTCAGCGAAGACGGCGCTGGCTGTATTTATTTTTCCTCTTGCATGTCAATGCTAGGCTAAAAGTTAGTTCTGGAGCCGCCACTCACTGGAACAATTCACGACGGAGGCCGTGTGTGGACAAACGGTACGTGCTGTCAGTAAGGTTGGAAATGTTCGAAAAAAACATGTTTTTAAAGATCGATTCTTAAAAATTTGGATCGATTTGGAATTCTAATAAATAAGAATCGAGATTCAGACGTGAATCGATTTTTTTTTTGGCACCCCTACTCGCTAAACTACACCTGCTCCAACTACCTGCTACTGACAGCTCGTTTTTCTCGATTGGTCTACTTTAGTCGGTGCCACATTACGTTTGCGTTTGAGCCGTTTTTCACTGTAACCGACCAGCTTTAACCCGCAACCCTTGACGGGGTGTGTCTGTAGCGCAGGACCTTAATTTTCTGCTGAGTACCTCAGCTGTGGTCGGGATGGGAACCAAAATTTGACTGCAAGACACCAAGTACCAGGTCATCACGGCAACGTAGAATTATTTTTATCATCGCAAACGAAGATTACATATCTGCAAGCACGCATATCCGATGTCTGACGGAATCTCTCTATCCATCGACTCGACAGCGTTTCTCTAGATAAAAAGCTAGCGTGCTTGTGTAACGTCACAACCGTGTGAAAGATACTGCGATTAAATTCTCTGGTTATATTTTCTCGTCTAAACGTTTTTGTTTGAACAATTTCAACCGCGGAGAACCAGAAGAGCTAACATTCAAATTCCACCTCGGAGATTTTCTTCAACACCGCGAGCATCAGCCGATAAATACAGTCTTGTGTTGTTGTCTTTGTGATGGCGGCACAGATGTGAAGGTATTAGCAGCGGCTAGTTTGCTAGTACAGTAGTATGCTAGCGTAGCGTATTATACAGTGCGAATGGAATGATCAGCTGCACCAATGAGATTTGGTTTACTCTCGGTTTGTTTTTGTGTGTGTTAGCAGGTTTATACAAAAAGCTCGGTGTGTATTTTCATGAAATTTCTACCGGGGCGGGGCTTGGCAATGATCCGGATCAGATTCTGAATTCAGGAATGTTTTTTTTTTTAGGATTCTTTAACATTGTGAGTGACAGACGAGGATTTTGGTGGCTCGGTGGAGGTTTGAACTCTTTTTGGGAGGGTTGTGTACCTTTTTAAATCGCTGTAGCCGCTACTGTCATGACGTTAAAACGTTTGTAGAGAATGGAGTCTAGAGCCTTAATTATCAGGTCCGGGTTGCTTCACCCGTCGTGTAGCGAGAAGGTTCCGGGGCGGCGGGTAAACTGTATGATTATTTTCGAGGTAAGTAGCATTAACTGACTTCACTTGTGAATTGCGTACGCAGATGTAGGTTCTGTTGAAGTCTCACTACCCGCCCCCACACACACACGTGTACTAGAATCGAGTACAGCCGGGCGCGCTGGTCTCCGAGGGTGATGCCCGAGTGTACAGGAGACCGTTATTCTAACGGCGCATGTAGAAGTGATGATAATGAGAGTTCAGTGCCTCCCTCTGATCTGTTTCAGTTTCACTTCCAGCCACGTGTTAACGTTTTACATGATGCAATGGTGGTGCAACGTCTCCCCTAACCCCTCCCCCCTCCCCTCCTCTCCCCTCAGCCGTCTTTTCTGTTTAAATGATGTAGTAATAAAAACCTTGTGTTTCTCTATGAAACTCTTTCAGGGCTTCTACACAGCTGCTGGTTTGTTTGTCGGATGTCGGTGTATGAATTTTTTATCATGATGTAAGGGAAATGCAACCATGCGCTCTCCCGCGCTCTCTCTCTCTCTCTCTCTCTCTCTCTCTCTCTCTCTCTCTCTCCCGCTCTCTCTCTCTCTCTCCCGCTCTCTCTCTCTCTCTCTCCCGCTCTCTCTCTCTCTCT
>JAQMYF010000022.1:42108172-42118452 GCA_030014195.1 Neosilurus mollespiculum | reverse complement strand
GAGAGTGAGGGACAGAGAGAGAGAGAGAGAGAGAGAGATAGAGAGAGAGAGAGAGAGAGAGAGAGTGAGGGACAGAGAGAGACAGAGTCATAGAGAGAGAGACACACAGAGTGAGAGACTGGGAGAGAGAGAGAGAGAGAGCCACAGAGTGAGAGACTGGGAGAGAGAGAGAGAGAGAGAGAGAGAGAGAGAGAGAGAGAGAGAGACAGAGTCAGAGAGAGAGAGAGCCACAGAGTGAGAGACTGGGAGAGAGAGAGAGAGAGAGAGAGAGAGAGAGAGAGAGAGAGCCACAGAGTGAGAGACTGGGAGAGAGAGAGAGCCACAGAGATGGAGCTGCACCTTGACTGAACAAACAGAAAAAGATCCGGCTTCATATTGAAAAGTCACCCAGAGAGGCAGAGGAAATGTACGAGGGCGTGAGGGCCACTGTCACTGCGTGTTTGTGGAGCTGTTGGTCTACGGATTGAGGCTGGACTTTGAGGCCCACTTCTGTGGCCCCTTGGCCTGCTGCGTATACACGTTTTTTTTTAAAGGAGGGAGCTGGTTTACTCACATTGCCACCTCCTGGAGTATGCTTGATGTTGGCTTTCGAGCCACACTTTGCCTGCACGCTGCTCAGATCCATCTTCTTGTCGAGGATTTGCACCTGGGAAGTGAAGTGAGAAGATTGACAATGGCCCTAGCTCAGGAGTTCCTGGCCGGGGAACGAGCATGTGGCTGGATCCCAGACTCAGATGAGGAATGGGGCTGCATTCAGGGAGGTAACGGGTCGAATTCACTACCGTTTCAGAACTATCAGGAGCATTCAGACATTTCCACTGCCGCTCCTTCCCAGGTGTTTAACATAGCTTTTGAGCCGAACCGCAATCTGGTCTCGCGAAACTTACCTTTCCACCCCCGGGCTGATGCTTAATATTCCCAGTAGATCCGATCTTAGATTTGACATTCTTCAGATCAGGCAAGGGTGCAACAGGTGCGATGGGGGCCCGAGATCTGAGAGAGCCTGGAGATTTGGGTGGAGTGCGCACCACCGCCACCTTCTTCACCTGCTGGCCAGGTGTGCTACAGCGACTGGCTGGAGATTTCGGGGTGGCAGGGCTGCTGCAGCCGCTACGATCAGGAGTCTTGGGAGATTCGGCTGGCAGTAAGAAGTTCATTATTAGTCATAAACATTGTAGATAAGATGTACACACTCTAATGTAGACGACTGCTTATAATACTGTAGGTGAACTAAAATATTCGCATCTTAGTATATGGGGCACATTTATTTTTTATTTTATCCTAAATCCATTCCTTAGTCTGGAATGTATCTAACAGTATTTTACTGTAAAACAACTTATGAAAAGGCTCATTTATGTACACAATGTATACAATGTGTCCTCACTTACCAGGGATTTTGGTACCAATACCCTGAGGTTTAGTCTTCGTCTTAGCATCACCAGCCTACGTATGAAATAAAAATAGAACAAATGTTAGCATGCAGTAGCGAGAGATGTTTCGGTTTGTTTACCTTTTTTTTATTTTTGAGAAAGAAACAGTGCTGCTGAATTTCTGAAACAACCCGTCAGAGGTTTGTAATTTCCAGTTGATATTAAACTCGTCAGTGCACCCTTCAAATCTCCGAGGTGGAACAGAGCGGACAGATGTTCAGGCCAGCGAAAGGTCACTGGGCGCTGATTACTCACTGTGGCTCGGGACTCCTTGGCTCCTACAGTGTGTGGTTTAGAGTTTAGAGAAGCGGTTCTGCCTGGGGCACAAACTGGGGTAGAGAGAGGCTCGGAGGTGGAGGTATGTTTGGATGGGGGCACTGGGATGGATGAAGCTCGTTTAGTGTTGGAGAGTCTAGCTTTGCCTGGTGTGGATGTGGAAGGGGTCTTTTTGTGTCATTGAGAATGAGAGGGAACACAAAAAAAGAGTTAAAATGAAATGTTAAAATATGAGAAAGCAGAATCACAAAACTCAATGGTATAAATATTATGAGACAATAAGGAAATTTAAAGTAAAATAAAATCCAAAACAAAAAGAAAGAGCAACAGAAGTTAGAAGTGGTTGATGTATAAAGAATAAATGAAATGAATTCTCTTTTTCTTCCGAGTTTAACGTTTTTAATGTCAGCATGTTCCACCGGGTTGAAGATATCACAGCCTGATATTTGTTTATATTATAACAACCGATTATTTTTGGTTCTAGTCCCGTCATTGGTTATTTATCCTATTGTGTTCACCTGTTCTGTCCCGTCCTTGACTAATTTATCTATTCGACCCGACAGTGTCTCAGTGTCTTTGCACTGTACAGTGTGAAGCTTTTTTCCTTCCATATTTATTTGTGTTTTCCAAATTGAACGCAGGCTCTCGTTACTCATTCATGGATTATAGGCTGCATCCCAATACTCGTAGTTGCATACTAGCCTGTCCAGCCAAAAAAGTCATGCAAAGTCGTGCATTTTACAGTTTTGTTGGACTTCCTTGGACTGTTTGTTTTGACAAACTAAACATAACACTTATTCCCATCCACCTTTAGAGTCTTTATGGTTTGTTTGTTTAAAAAAAAAAGTAATTAATTAAATAACTTGAAAACTTGAATTGTTGAGGGAAAAACTGAACCACTCCATAAAGTCTTCTCCAGCACATCCCAAAGACTTTTAGTTGGGTTAACGTGAGGTCTCTGGGAAGCCGATACATACCCGAAATGATTCCTCATACCCCCTTAACCCCTCTGACTATTTGAGCACAAATATATATCTGTGCCATCAGGGAAGAAAATGTCCATTTTTACTGTTTGTTTTCATGCGAGAAATTTGTGCGTCTCCTTTTAGTAGGTGGAGCCTAAATTAACTTGTTTTATAAACTATAAGCTAAATTAAATTTAAACTAGTCTTAAGCTAATGCTACACTCATCTCAAAGTACATGTAAGGGGAGAGCATGGTGCATCTGTTGAGGTGACATGACAAGAACAACTGTGCATTTTGTGTCACAAATACTCAACAACAAGACTCTCTGAATAAATTTGGATATTGGGCCAATGTAGGTTGGATCCCTGACTGCCATCGCTGACAGTTTGTCTTGAATTTTCTCAATATAAAAGACCTACAAGACACGATTAGTGATCTTATGCCAGGAGATTGTATTATTGCAATTTAGTACCAGTGATATTATCATGATGCAAATTGGCTTTATTTTCTAATATGATCAACACATGATTTGCTCTTTATTCAAAAAATACCACAAGTTACTTAATCCATGCGTGTACACCGATAGAATTTGCACTGGTAACCATGGTAATCAGACACAAAGACCTATTCCCTACGCTATTGTATTCCCATTAGATGTATATTTAACTAGCATAACTGGTCTAACTTTTAGAGTGAATGCAAAGAAATATCCTTATATGCCCTTGAGTCAACTTTGCCACATTTCTATTTACATTTTTAAAGCTCCAACTAGGCTGTTAAAATTTTCAAAGCTAGACAGTTGAAGCTGGGTGCCATTTTGAAAGATGGCTGCCATTCTAGAAAAACATCAGTGAAGGCCACATATTTATATCTGTTTGATATATTTAGCTACATCTGTCCAACATTATCACTAAATGGAAAATCCTTCAGAATTTCTGCCAAGCAGCGTCACTAATCTGAGTGTTGTTTCTAATAGTTACCTGTATAGAAATCAACATTTTAAGGGTCTTACTACACACGACGTTAGTTCATTCTGAGAATTCGAATGCAGCCATACTTGAGGATATCTAAAAGCATTTGAGCAGGACAAAATACAGCTATGTTACAGTGGTAATGGAAACGGGTTTGACTAGGTGATGCAAGAAAAACCTGGTATTTATAATAATTAACCATCGAGGCGAATCATTACACAGTACATCTATACTGACTGTATGAACAGGCCAGCATCGGCGCAACACCTTGTATTAGCTCAGACCTTCTTTGACGTGGTTTAATGGATTCGTTCAGCTGATCTTGTAAATCGTTTATTTTATTGTCTTTGCATTTAAAGGAAACAATAATGGACATTTGATGGACGAAACTTGGTAGTAGCTTGGAACTGCTGATTAGAATTGTTTTGCATGAACGTCTGTAAATGTAGAAAGTGTTTAGCTGAAGCAGGTGTTTGTATAGACATGGCAATCTGAATTACTTGAATTACAGTCAATTAGAAGTCAGACATCTGTTTGAAATCATAAGCGCTGAAGTCTGATTAAGTCGAGTATGTCGGTGTAATTGGAGGCTACAGTTTAATTTGGGGAGCCGAGTTTGTTTCATGGAGTGTTTAATAATCTTTGAATTTTGACACCAACTTAAAGTGTAAATGTGTAAAAGTGTTAATCGCTAAAGATTTTCTTTGTGTGTGAAATTGAAATTGAAATTGTGGCATTTCATCCAGTACCTGTTGTGTAAAACCTGGATAATTTAATGCATTTAAACACAAGATCCATAAACCACCTGCACTGTACCTTTTTATCAGCTGCTGCTGCTCCGGCTTTGGCTGTTTATAAAAAGAATAAGCAGATTATTATGTCCATGCTCAAGTTATCAACACTGTATTTATGTAAAAGCTCATGTTTTAGCAAAAGGATGCAAAATTATTTAACTCTGCAAGACCAAATAAATTCCAAAGTGCATTTGGGTTAATGGTGTATTTAATGACATATTTTAAAGTCTGGCTCTAATTCTATTTTAATTCTATTTGATAACCTGGAAGATGGCAATCCAATGGCACGACATTTGTCTTCAGCCTTTAAAGTAATATGTTTAGTCCCTGTACAAACATGGAAAAGTTGTCATAGAAACATCGTCTTGTTTTAAAGGTGCTGTTCGTTCTTTTGGAAAGTATTTGTTGACTTATGTTAATGACCTAATTTCGTAGAGATCTCTGAAAATTTATCATTCATAATGCAATGTTCATTGGATCTGGTGATTTATTTATTTTTTTCTTTTTTCTTTTTTCCCCCATTATAGACTCATGTTAAAGTTTTTCTGGGCCTGAAATTTGTGCCACTTTAAAGTTTATTGCTCTGCTGCTTTTCCTTATAAGGTAAATTCTAATATAGTTTCAACTGAAGGGGTACCAGAGTGAGTGGGTCCATGTATATGAGGGAGAGAACTTTATTACTATTGCAGTTTCTATTCTAGGTGGTTGAAGACGTAAAAAATTTTTTTTTACTTTTCTTTAAATTACTACAAATTGCACAGTTGGGAAAGTACCATGTAATATACCACGTAACAATGTTTCAGTACATCAACACCTTAACAGAACATTCTGGAAAAACTTGTTTATAAACAATTTACTTAAAACTGTCATTATACATTATACTTTATGGTTACATTACAGTTGTAGAAATGTTTACAAATGTTATGTTAAACTTCCTTAAAACAACCTCAGCTAGCTTCAACTGAGGTCTTGCTAATGTAGTAATACGGTAAATTTGAATGAACCCTAATTCGTTTAGTTAAACTAAGCATGTAACCAATATCTGTAAAACTGAATGGTTTATTGCAATTAAAACTTAGACAAGATGTGTCTGTGTGGAGAGGGAAGGATGTGACACATTATATATTAACGATTGTCAGTGACGCACCACAGTCAACAATCATGCACAAGTAACATGCAATAAGGAGGGTACATTAAAAACAGTGCCAGCAACACAAATAATGCTCAGAGTTAGTCACAGACACCAACCACAATCACGAAAGGAAAGACAGATCACAAAGAGTCACAGAGAGAGAGAGAGAGAGACAGAGAGAGAGAGAGAGAGAGAGAGAGAGAGATTATTGGCTACAAGCAGTCCGTTTCTTCAACCGAACACTCGTTTTGACTGGTGGTGTACGCTTATCAGAAAGGGCGCTGCTTAGCATAGCTTAGCTTAGCTACTGGACAATAAAAAGATCTCTGGAAGAAAGAAAGAAAAGGTGGTTTAGAGGGGAGTTGAGGAAAGGAAGGAAAAACAGACCTTTGGACGAGGTGCTTGTTTTTCGCACTGGTGCACCATCTTTTGAGGGGACTTTCTCGAGTTTTGGGGTAGATTTGGGGGCAGGGGTTGCAGCAATAGGCACTTTTGCTTTTTTAATGACGGCTTCTTTAACAGGAACTATTTCTGTTGGTGCTTCTGTTGGTTTTGGAGGACAGGGTTCACCAGCATCAACTTCAACATCAGCAACAGCTGCTGCCGCTTCTTCTGTTTCAACAACAGGTTCAGTGCCTTGTGCCTCTTCTACAGTAGCAATGAGATCTTCGTCAGTTGTCTCCAGGTACTTCTCAGGCCTGTCCTCTTCGGAATCCTCAGGTTTGGTGTCTTCTTCTGGCTCAATCTTGGGAACTGTGACCTCTTGTTGAGCTGTAGGAATATGGATCACTTCTGGTTGATCTTCCACTGGTTCATACTCTTGGGTTTCATTTTGGTGGTCAGTGAGTGGTGACTCCTGGGTATGATCAGGAGCAGTACTAGGCGAGAATGGTGAACCAGGGTCAGCCCTGCAGGAATCAGGACTTTTACTCTCTGGGGGAGTTTTATCAGAGCCTTTTTCCCAGTGGTCAGGGGTTCCCTGATGTGCAAGCTCGGATTCAGTGTAGTCAAATGACAAGCCTCGTTTCTTTGCTTCATCTGGAGTCATTTGGGGCTGGGATAGTGTTTCACAGGGCTTAATGTCAAAGCCTTCATCTTTCTGTGGGATTACAGTGCTGTGGACTGGAGGAACTATTTCTGTGTCATCTTGCTCTTCCTCTAAACTTCCTTCTGGCTCCTCTTGTTGGTCTATGTTAGCATGACTATCGGGCATGGCGGGACCCTGTGATGACACATCCTCATGATCAGATCTGAAAGCTTTGCTCTCATCTTCCTTATCCTTCTCAACTTCCTCTTCCTCTCCCTCATGAAAACCACTGGGACTATGCTTCCCATCCATTTCATCTGAAGGACTCGTCTTCCTTAGACTATCAAAACTCAGTACCGCCGACCCCAAACCGTCAGCTGGGACAGCTTGTGATGCTTGTGGAAACATGGGTGACTGCTGTGGACTAACAGATCCAACCATATCCCCGTTCAAATGCTCCTCTTCCCTGTCCACGGATGCTGCACTGCTTCTACCACTGTGTGGCGAAGAGAGCCCCTCTGGTGCTAAAGCATCTGATGAGCAGGAGGTAGAGCGATAGGAACAGCCACAGACAACACTGCGGGATTAGCAACACACCAAGACGGAACAAAAAGGCACCAAAAAAAAAACAACAAACAAGGATTCAAAATCATACCAACCAGATAAAAAGGGCCCAGATATTTTTAAAAAATGGAGAAAAAAGATATTCTTGCCAAAAAAACAAAAACAAAAAAACCCCAAAACACTGACAGTATTCAACATTCATTTCTTAGAAACATTTCTGAGCTGTGGGCACTTTTATAATTAGCAATGTTCACTGATCTTTTGGCATTACTTAAAGCACCAGTAGGGAACAGCTGAAACAGTATCATGGCTTCAAGGATAAATGAATATTTGACTTTAAAAGGCTGCTAGGTAAAACAATCACGTCTCCTGAGTCATGCTGGGAAAAAGTACAATGTAATCAGATGTCCATGACAGGTGATATTTACATTGACGTTTACTTATCCTAAAAGTAACAAAAACTAACTACAGCTTAACAAATTCTCAATCATCTATTGAATCAAGTGGTGATGGAATTATTCAAGGTGTAATGATCCCAATCAAAAGGACATCGGAGCGCAAACCTCAGCTGTTTGCATGACTGGCTTGCAATCTGTTGCTCAAAAAGAACTCAGAACTATTCCAGACTGGGACTTTAGGTGTAAAAAGCAAATGCAAGGCTACAACATGGACAGCAAGAGAACAAGGGACCAACAGATTAGTAAAAATGTGGTTTAATGGCTTATAAAAGTACCTCACAACTCCTTCACTGTATACAGGTCTCAAACCAAAGAAGTCAAAAACACAACAGAGAAAAACGCAAAGCCAACATGTATGATACACCAACAATTACACCCAGCAGCATTTCTGTCACTTGTACCATGTGAAAAGCTTTGTGGGAACATGACTTGAGATGGGGATGGATTGGCTACTGCGATGGATGATGCTTTGTCCATTTGCAAATTAGCTTTGGTTAAGATTTTTCTTTCTTTCTTTTTTTTTTTTTTTAAATTGGCAGACAGCTTGGTGCAGAACAGATGACTTCGTCAGGTCTGATGTCATGCTGCAACTTTCTTTCTATGTGTATTCAACATTGTTCAGTACATATTTACAGCAAAAATTAATTACGTACATTAAATATAGCAATGACATTTTTCTTTGTATTAACATCTGTCCCTTTTAAAGCCTGCCAATCATAGCCTCTTGAATAGAGATAAAGACTAACACTGAATTCCAGACTGTGAGCTGAGCAGTTAAGATGGAAAAGCTGAGTATGAATGCTAGCGGGAGACTGACATATGTGTCATATCGACATCTGTTTCCTGCAAAGCTAGTTACTGAGGATGAAAAATGAGGCTGTAAAAGCCCAGCATACCTTCACCTGTTCCTGCTGTCCCTGGTGCAGCTATTCGTCAGGTGGTGAAAAAAAACACATGAAGGGGGAAAGGAAGACAGGAAGGAAACAGTTAAACGATCCAGAAGTGAAACTTGAGTTATTAAAATCTCATTGCTATTCTTGTCTCTTATTACAGCTTGATTAGGTACAAAAGAAAAGCGCTGCAGAGTTCTTGATTCTGATTGACAGTAGTCTCAGGGAAGCAGTGCGTAAAGCTCTGTGGTTGAGATGTCCCAGGGTGGATGTGCCCCTCTCTGTGACCTCACAGTGTGAAGGTCAATGACGTGTACGTCTGTACTTTTGGACGGCACATGAATGGTGATTACGGGCCGTGGCAGAAATCGGGAAGTGTATTGTTCGAAATGGTGAAGTCATGCCTTTGGGCTGCACGAGTCGTTTTAGTAGGCAAGGAGCCATCACCTACTCGTAAGTACCAGAGTTGAAAACAGAAAACAGAGTTGATGCATATTTCCAGGCATTTTGTATGTAAACTTGTCACCTGTCTTTCAGATCATGCTCATGCGTACATTTCAATTTGGTGTAAAGCCTTCACCTCATGATTGTGTGCTCCGAACATTCTAAGCTATCTGACTGTGTCTTGGCCTTGCAATGCATTGACGAGCTGTTCAGGGTGTACCCTGCTTTAACCCAGAGTCAAACCCAGAGCTGAAAAAGGCTCTAGCCTGACCGCGATCCTAGTTGGATTAAGCAGTCTGGTGAATGAATGAGTTTATTGTCGTGACCCACACAACACAGAAGGCTTCTAAAGGGTGGCATGCCTTACAATATGCCATGGAAAACAATAGAAAAGGTAACTGCTGTAACTGCCTCTGTCAGTATTACTGATTTTACCAGTTGCTTTTTTAACTATTACAAAATATCTACCCTAATTTGGGATTTTCATTCATTTTTATTTTGACTGGTTTGCCGATAAACCTTTTGGCTCCCTTCCTTCAGATCATGAGTAGGACATTCTTGTGTTTTTACTCCATGAATCTGCAATTTTAGGCATAATTAATATTAGGGTTTATACACTCCCAATTGATTTACCATTCCTGTAATGGATGGTGCTGTAGAACAGGGTACACATGCTGCTTTTTTGTCATAGTCAAATGGTTTGCACTTTAGATAGATTTTAATCTGAGGCAGTGATATTATTTGGTGTTCCCCAAGGTTCTGTTCTAGGCTCCCTGCTTTTTTCTCTATACATGCTCCTTTTGGGTAATGTTCATTAGCATGGTATTAGCTTCCACTGTTACACTCACAAACATTTGAATATTTCCGCAAAGCCAGATAAGACACCAGCTTAATAAAGTTGAGAAATGTGTGAAGGACATTAAACACATGGAGGCTTACTAAGTTTCTCTTATTAAATCCGGATAAGACAGGAGCACTTGTGCTTGGACAACAGGCAGCTAGAAATAAGCTTTGAGATTATGTAGTAACTTTGGATGGTTGCAGTTTTATCATGTGCAGCAGTAAAAGATCTTGGTGTCATTTTTGGCCTCAGTCCTTTTTTTATTTGAAGCTCCTGTAGATATTACTTGGGTAGCCGTCTTCTTTCTTGTCAGGAATATTGCTTAAATGAGAAACATGATGTCACTGCATGTTGCAGAAAATCAAGTTCACCCTTTTGTTCCCTAGAGATTGGATACTAATTAAATTTTGCCACACTTTATAAAATAAAATACCACTTTTAACCTATAAAGCACTGAATGGTCTTGCACTACATCATCCTAACAAAC
>JAQMYF010000022.1:42093172-42103172 GCA_030014195.1 Neosilurus mollespiculum | reverse complement strand
GGGAGGAGGTCGGGAGCGAGAGGAAAAAAATGGAGAGGTGGGATGTATCTATGTGGCGATCTAGAAGCCGGGGACTGAAACAGCCTCCTCTCTGATCCATCAATATTTCGAACAGACATTACTGCAGTAATGGGCAATGGGGGGAGGGGGGGGGTGTCTGTATGACCCCCTGTGTCCAGATAATTTCAGCTGAGGAGGAACTGCTGGAGAGGGGACAAAAAAGAAAGGGAGAGAATGGAAGGAATGTGTGAAGGGAGGTGTGTGTGGGGGAGGAGAGAAGCGAGTAATCAATAGAGACAAAGAAAACACTGAGGTAAAAGAATTGAGATGCTGAGTGAGAGAAATGGTAGCATGACGATGATGATGATGATGGTGGTGGTGGTGGTGGTGGTAGCATGACTCAGCAAATTTCAGGAGGAAGGAACACACAAGGCGTGCGATCTCATCTCCCGGTTAAAATGATTCCTCTTCACGCTGTACGAGAGCTGCGTTCTGCTTACATCATCCATCAGTGTGCACAGTCACATAAATGCAAGCGTGACACGGTAAGAATGTTCAGTCTGCCCAGCCTCATGTTTCGTATGTTCAGCAATCGTTTCCTAAATGTCTCTGTGGGTATTTCGTCATTCTTCGCCATCTTCCTGTTGATGACTTTTGGATGACGTAGCAGAAAAATGGGGCCAGACATCATGGGGAACAGTCATTCGGTGTAAAGCCGATTTCATACGAGATGACGCACAGGCCAAAATTAAATGATGCAGCAGATTCCCATTGCGGTCGTGTCCTCAATCACATTACACCACACACGTTACGCCTTGGGAGTGGACAGATTACACGGATTACAGCGAACTCCAGACTGTCATTTTCTTCCATTTCTTAAGCATGGGAGAAATCTCAAAACAATACAAACTCATAGATAAAAGATTGCTCCGAAGGCCTTATTGGTTGTCGTGGTAACACAAGTGTGTGAACAGTACACTGTGTAGTATGAGGCAGGTGGACATTTTCTACTTCTGTTGCTGTATGCATGTAGCTTGATACATGGAGCCTCATGATTACAAGGTGGCACGCATCATGTCGGGAAACAACCAGATTTAGAATTGTAGAATATAATTTTATTTATATATATGGTTATGTATGCAGTGCAACTCAAAAGAAATAACAATTTGAATATATTCAATAATAAACCATTTTATATATACATATATTTTAAAAAATTCCAAAATGAATTTATAACATTTTCTATAATATTCCTTATATAACAGTTGTACTTTTTTATATATTTATTTAACTTATTTTCTGTATTTGAAGTAATTGCATAATAACACTTTCACACTGGGGGGAAATATATATTATATTTTTCTCATTTGGAGGAAAAATAGGGCTCAGAAACCCGACGATTATCAACGCTGGTGTTATTTAAAGTGGTGTGTGTGTGTTTGTGTGTGTGTGTGTGTGTGTGTGTGTGTGTGTGCGTGCACTCTGACACCACCAGCCCTCCTCTCTATGTGTCTATTCAGTCAGAAAAATGACCATCTGTCCAACCCCGCCCTGGATATTTGTGTGTACATGCCTTAGGGGGTCTAACAGATCATACCTGAGATTAATACAGAGCAGGATTGGAAGACTACACTGGCCTAGCTCACGTACGCTTGTATTCTAGCTCACGTGACATTATGGGATGCGCTCGGGTGAAAATGTACATTACGGCGATGGCCGACATTGGCTGTCTATCACTGTAAACTTGAACCTGTTCCTTTTTTCTGCTCATAGTAGTAGTAAGAGACACCGGGCTGGTTGATGTGATTTAGCTGTAAATTAGATTTGTAACTAATCACAACTAGTCACTTTTCTAGCTGTCCCATTCTTATTACATCTGATTGTACTGTTGCAAAAATGGCTAGTAACAGTATCTCATTAAAATGTATGACTTAAAGCTACTTGCCTTCTGGTAAATCGGTTTAAATTAGAGGGGCACTCACAGAGTGCAGGGTACCTCCACCAGGCGCATTAAAGAATTATTATAACTTGGCATAGTTATAATGAAATGTCGCCCCCTATTGGGTGATGGATGAACTTTTTTTTTTTTTTTTTTAACACGATCCCACACAAATCACCACAAATTTAATACGTTCTTTCCAGGCCCCACTCCTTCACCAATTTTAATGAAAATCAGATCCTATAATAAATTCATGTTTAAAAACTTTTAATAAATTCATGGATCCAGATAGTGATCCGGATCTGCTCCCTAAATATTACAGGTTCTTGCCAGGCCCATACCCCATCCCTCCACCAAGTCTGAAAATCGCTCCAGTAGTTTTTTGCTTAATCCTGCTGACAGACAGACGCAGGTGAATACATCACCTCCCCCTCAAAGCCATGGAAGTAACAGGGGTGCGTAGCTGAGTGCGGATTTCAGGCTAGATATAAAAAATGTATTCGGTATCATCTGAATTGCAGAGTGTTCATGACTGAATTGCAGAGTGTTCATGACTGACCGAGTTTTCCAGGCCAGACTCGCTGATGGTCCACCTGACAGACTGCTTATGTAACCAAGTCTCTGCATGATGGTGCTGAAAAGTCAGAGGAATTTGTGGAGCTCAAACACGATCAATCTGAACAGGTCCATCTTCACTACGTTAACTACAATCACTTAAACATGGCTATCGATTAACTGATCGAAATTTATAATCTCTCTCTCTCTCTCTCCCCTCCCGTTTCTGTGTGTGTGTGTGTGTGTGTGTGTGTGTGTGTAAAGAAGCAGTTCAAACCTCAGTCAATACACAACTCACTGGTTCTGACCTAGTTTACAGTGTCACACCTATCAGAGAACATCAACTGTAACATCACTGCTCTCTCTCACTTTCTCTCACTTTCTCCCTCACGCACTTTCTCTCTCATGTTCTTTCTCTCTCTCTCTCTCTCTCTCTTTCCCTCTCTAGCTCTTACTTTCTCTCTCTCTCTCTCTCTCTCTCTCTCTCTCTCTCTCTTTCTCTCTCTCTCTCTCTCTCTCTCACACACATTTTATATTTTTTATCTTGTATTTGTCTGCCTCTGTTTTCTCTCTGAATGCCTTTCTTGCTTTTCTCTATCACTCTCTCCTTTCATTTTCCTTATACTCTTACTCATACTCTTTCTTCATCTCTATCTTCCCTTTGTGTTTATTTCCTCTTTGCTTCCGTCTTCTGTGTCCGCTGCTTTCTCTTTTTCTTGCAGTTTGTCTCTTTTTTTGTCAGAACCTCTCATTCGTTTTTCTCTTTTCTGCTCAATGTGGTTCTCTCCTTCCCTCTGTCTATTTTATGTTCTTTTCTCATCCCTCTGTCTTTTATTCTCTCTCTCTCCTTCTAATGGGTTTTATGTTTTTACGTTCAGAAGTCTGACATCTCAGTCATGTGACTTCTATAACACCAGTTTTCCTTTAAAGAGATAAACCCACAAAATTTACAGCAGAGTTCTGAACCTCATTTGACCTTTCAGTACCACATACAGACACTGACTCTGTGTGTGTGTGTGTGTGTGTGTGTGTGTGGTGTCCTTCATCTGTGTGTCTGGCTGAAACGAGTCCAAATTCCCAGCATGCTAACACCTCACATCTTGGTACCGCTGATGCAATGAGCATCTTTAAACCTTTAAACTAAACATGTGTTAGGTATATTTACGATATGAAGGACAAAAAGTCCAGCTAGAACCTTAAAACTGAATCATAAATACTAAATTTGCTGCTTTTGTAAATAAAAGTAATGTTTTTAATACATGACTTTTGTTATTATGACCTCCCACACACACACACACACACACACACACACAACTGTTCAAAGATTTGGGGTCACCCAGAAAATGTACATTTTTTTTAACCATACTAATTTATATCCATTAAATGAGTTTCAACATGAATATGAAATATAATCAAGACCTTGACGAGCTTAAAAATAAGAATTTTTACTTGAAATAATGGTGGTGGCCCGGTGGTAGGGTGCTGGATTACTGATCCGAAGGTCAGGGGTTTAAGCCCCACTATCACCGGGTTGTCACTGCGGTCCTCCCAGTGCAGCTAACTGGGTTATCAAAGGCCAGCCATGTCTCTCACTGTCTGTGGTGAGAGGAATGTAAAAGAACCACTGCTGATGTTCCTAAAGAGGAGGCCACTGGGTTGCCGTCAGCATGTTTCTGCCCTGAGCTGTCCAGGGTGTACTCTACCCTTGCCCAGAGTTGGCTAAGATTGGCCCCAGTCTCCCTGCGACCCTAATTATACTCTCCTTATACTTTTGTCTAAAATCCTCCATTTGCAGCTATTATAGCAGAAATTTCACTCCATGCTTTCTGAAGCTCCTCCCCCAATTTAGACTGGCTTGATGAGCATTTCTTAAATACCATACAGTCAAGCTGTTCCTGCAACAGCGCTAAGATTTGGTGACGGCACTGACCACTTCATTTTTTGGGTCAATCTTTGGTTATAAATATATGATTGGCTGCTGATCGCTGTGAGTGACAGGGACGTGAACGTATGCCATCTCTTCCATCCATGAGAGCTCGCCCAGTTAGCTCCCATGGACTCCCAGTCATGGATAGCTGCAGCATTAACTTGGATTCGAACTCGCGATCTCCAGGTTGATATTCACGCACTTTGTCAATGCGCCACTTGGGAGCATTGATTCGGCTTTTAGCATGACGAACTTGGATTGGCTAACACAGTGTGCCATCGGAAAACAAGTATGATAGTCACTGAAAATGGGCGTCTGTACCCCTATGTAAGTATTCCATTAAAAAATCCAGCTGTTTCCAGTGGTGGCACAGTGGTTAAGGCAATGGGTTAGTGATCTGGAGGTCGGGGGTTCAATCCCCACTACCAACACTGTCGGGCCCTTAAGTAAGGCTCTTAACTCAGTTGTATAAAAATGATAATTGTAAGTTGCTTTGGATAAGAGCATCTGCCAAATGTCGTAAATGTAAATATTAGTCACATACAACATTAGCAGTTACAAGAAGACGTCTGTCTTTCTCATCAATTTACTTTTTTATTAAAAAATCGACATTTCCTTAAAAAAATAATATAATTCCTAAATGACACCAAACTTTTGAACAGAAGTGTATATCTGAATCAGTTTATTATTGTAAGTATTGTCCCAGGATTACCCAGCATCCCCAGCGTCTTTTCTCAGGTATGTCTCTGTAATGACTCATATTTCATTCAGACGCAGTAATCCTCGGATTCTCTTGTCATGTTTTCTTTTTAATGACATCTCCACAAGTGAACATATCAATAAAACTGCCAGACCATAACTACACGACTGTTCAAGATGCGGCCTGTGCAGATTTATTAACTCGGCTGGTAAAATCACGCAATCAATATTAATCCCCCATCACTCCTCCTACATCGCCATGGGAGCGGTCTATTGTCTCTCCTGCACCTCCTGTAACAGCTGTTCTCTGTTAGCTTCGCTAGTTGTTGCTATGGCGGCGATGAACCTGAAAGAAATGAAAAACCCTCACACATACTTTTACTACTTGAATGATTCAGCTCCTGAGCGCTTATAAAATACGCCAGACAGTTTAATTTTAATGGCTGTTCACTGCATGGCTTTTTGTCTAAGACTGAAAATAACTCTAATCACCAAACAATCAAAAGCCCTATATTTCTTTTTCATCGTCATCTTTGGCTTCTTCATTTCCTGAAACTGCTTCAAACCATTTCCATTGTTAAAAGCGTTATATACACTACCGTCCAAAAGTTTGGGGACTTGTCACGTTTATGTCACTTTTTCCATGTAAACACAAACGTGCATCCATCTAATGAGTTGCTAAATGAATATGAAATATATGAATATACAAGATTCAAGATATGTTTTACCCTGTACAACTCTCCCCCTTTACTACCAGCAAAGCACCCCCAGAGCATCACACTACCCCCACCATGCTTTGTCAAGCACTCCTCCTGAAGTTTTTCCTTTATTCTGCATTTTATAAATGTTTTTTTGGCCTAAACACCTCACACTTGGATCCATCTATCTATAGCACCTTCCTCCACTAATCTTCCTCTCTCCAATGTCTGTGTTCGGTTGCCCATCTTAATCTTTTTCTTTGATTGACCAGTCTCAGATATGGATTTTTCTTTGCACCTCCATGAGTCGCCTCTTCACTGTTGAAGTTGGGACATTTTTGCGGGTACTATTTAATGAAGCTGGCATTTAGGAGCTGTCTGGCATCTGTTTCTCGTACTAGAGACTCTGATGTTCTTGTCCTCAGTTGTGCAGCGGGGCCTCAGGCTTTCGCTTTCTATTCTGGTTGGAGCCAGGTTGTGGTGTTCTGTGAAGGGGGTAGGACACACCGTTGGATGAGATCTTCAGTTTCTTGATAGTTTCTTGTATGAAATAGTCTTCATTTCTACTTTTACCATTCTACCATTTGTTCTACCATTCAGAACAAATATAGAGTCTATACTCAAACCCACAAATGTGGATTCTCCAGATATTCAACTAGCCTAAAGAAGTCCAGTTTTACTGCTTCTTTTACAGTTTTTAATCAGTACTAGCATAATTGTGAAAGGTTTTTCAATTAGACTTTTAACGTGACAAACTTTAAAAAATCTAAAGGATCCCAAACTTTTGAACAGTAGTGTAGATAAAGTTGAATTGAACTGTATTTCCCTCAAAGGTCTGTTTAAAAACCTCCAATCACAAATCACCACTGTTTCCAAACAACCAATCACTGATCACCACTGTTTAAACCACCTTCACACTTCTTCGTCTTCGTCCTTTTGTTTTACTCTCTCCTCTCGAAAGTATTTGCGTTTAACTAATTAATGCAACCCTATCCTTCACTTAATTATAAGTACAACATTCTGTAAATATGAATTACTATGAAATGTTTTCTTCGCCAAAAAAATTTAAATAAATTAAAAATCTATTTGCTGTTCTGATGAAGCTGATTTCTATTTTAAATGAAAATCCACCTTCATGCATCCAAATGTGAATCCCAGTTCTGTCTATGGAAGGTGATCGTCAGCCTGGTATTAGGATCTTTTAATGTTATTCTCCAGCATGAAGCACAGAGAACAGTGACTTTCATGTACACTTTCAATAATAAGCATGAAGAAGTGAAATAATTACTGAAACATCTAAAGGGCAGCGTGGCCAGGAAACTGAATTTCGCTCTGCAGCCTGTGCTCTTTAATCCCCGTGGATAACTGCATTATGTCCAGGGGAAATTAGGAACACGAACAGAGCCGGAACCGTGTTTTTGTAAGGAAATGTGTGTACATAAGAAAAGCTAAATCTGGCTCCGGCTCCTTAGAAAAAAACAAATGAAGAATTGATCTTGAACATATTACTGTATAATAAGGGCACAGAAGCCATGAGCTATAATACAAACATTACTTTTGACTCTCCGCCTTTGCTCTCCAGAAAATCTTCTCAAAAGAAAATGACACACTGACCGTTAACCCTTTATTTAGTTGTCTATTCATGCTCTCCTTTTTCTGTCCCTTGATGAAAAGTCATAGTGAACTTCATAGTGTTTTCTCTGACTTCCCATGTTTGGCCAGAGTTACGGACACCAGTGAATCTCAGATTTCCACTAACTACCATGAGGTTTCCATATTTGTATCCTGCCTCATTTGGAGATTATGAGAAGCTGTAAGGAGATTGTGGACTTGCATTGAGGAACATTCAAAAATACAGTTAAGAATTGAACATAATATCATTATGATTTTTTTTTTAAACCGCTCCACACGCCCATAATTACATTTCCTAGTGTCAATGTTATTTTTATTATTTTGATGGTTTTAATAAAGTCCTTTGATCTAGAAGGCCGTGACTGGAGACATTTGCATGGCGAGTTGAGTGTGTTAATGCAGTGATGGATAATCCCACAATCTGTTGTACCAAACCACTGGCTACATCCCAAACCGCACAACACGAAGCTAAACAAAACGTCGATACAGCAATTCATCATTTATGCAGTCAATCCTTCATACTCAAAGGTAAAGGGAGATGTTTTATACAGTAACAATCATCATACTGGCTTTTCCATGCATGCCAAACTTTTACATCTGTTAAAGAACAGGAACAAACTCATTTATAAATAACTTCAGGTCTACCAATCATTACTTGCATGCAAATCTGTGCATGACGGAGTCTTCCATTTCTTTACATGCACAGTGGGTTCGATCCATTAGACATGGACGACACTTACCAAACATCTGGCTACTATGGGTTGTAATTATTGTCATTTTGTTCGATACAAGGTATTGCTGTGCTTGGTGGAGGTTTGCGCTCTCTGAGTGCTCTTTTTTTCCTTTAATCAGCTTTTCAAGTCTCCCGGTTACAGGTAAAAATCATGCAGACCAGTAGGGCTGGGCAATATGACCAAAACATCATATCACGATACTTGTGCACAATTGATTAGGCTGCATGAAAAACAGAGATGGCCATGGTTTTGAGAGAAGATCATCAGGTAGAAGGGATGACGTACCCCTTCCTTCACTCTGTCAATCATGGAGACACTGCTGATCTTGAGCACCTGTGCACTTGTGCATGCAAAAGAGGGCGAATAACGCTTTCCTGTTAGTGTGTTACACCGCCCTGTGATACCGCTTGAGCTTCACGTGTCTGGGATGAACCATGTGAGGAACTGTGTGATCGTCGTTAGCTAGTGGGTGGAGAAAATGAACCAGAATTATGTATATGAATCTCAGGCAGGGCGGCACGGTGACGCAGTGGTTAGCACGTCCACCTCACAGCAAGATGGTCCTGGGTTTGATTCCCAGCTCGGGCGTTTCTGTGTGGAGTTTGCGTGTTCTCCCTGTGGTTGCGTGGGTTTCCTCCGGGTACTCCGGTTTCCTCCCACAGTCCAAAAACATGCACAGTAGGCTAATTGGCCCCTAGGTGTGAGTGTAAATGCGAATTGTGTGACTGATGGCCCTGCGATGGCCTGGCGAGCTGTCCAGGGTGTACCCCGCCCTCGCCCAGAGTCCCCGCGACCCTAATTAGGATTAAACGGTCCAGAAAATGAATGAATGAATGAATCTCAGGCACTGTGCAGTGTTAGGGAGGGGCAATATGCTGATCTTTTTTTTAATAGGGTTTTATCATGCAGATGTGTCCCCACGCGCTCAGATGATTTGAGACTCACCCATGTAGTGTGTCTATGTAGGGAGCTGATCTGAAGTGTTCAGGACGGGATGAAAGGATGGGCGTGGATGTGCGGGCAGCAACAAAGGTACCGACATGCTTTCATCTCCGAATGCATCCTTTCCCCTCCTCACCTTTGCCTTTTTATTACTACAGAGCCATGACACGGGATGAGCGGAATCCTGGGATTAAAGACAAATGCCGCATTTTTAAGGCGTTTTGAGTTGAAGCGGTATTAGGATCAGGGCGGGTGCGCGCGCCGAGCCGCCTCGTGGAGAGCGCGCGCACGGCACCAGAGGGTGTGTCCGCTCGAGGAAAAAAAAAATTCTTCTTCATCCATAAATATCCAGAGAAGTATAAAAAAAAATCATCTACAACACGCGGGGGGTTCGCAGAATATACCGTAAAACGCGACAAATAAACGGAAATGTTGAGCTTAAAGCAGAGCAGCAGCACAAAAGCACCCAGAGGGCGACCTGGGTTCGAATCCCCTCTCTGATCAGATCTCCGAACACGGCAAGAGAGACGGGGCTCATTAGAATAAACCCCTCAGCTCCTGAGAAGGAGAAAAGGATGAAAGTCCACCTGGGATCTCATCCCATTCCCTCCGATCAGAACCCAGAGAACGAATAGAGAAGGGAACCAACCTGGTAGAGACAAGCGGCTGTTCACGAGCTGGTCGGTGAAGGCGAACTTACAGCGTTAACGCGTCCGCATTCCAGCCGGCGAGCGCAGCATCAGCACCAGCGCGAGCCCGGCGCACCGACACAGCCGCTCCTTAGGCGCCCTATACAGGGTGTGACGTAACGGGCTTCTAGGAGCGCTGTCGTGCGCACTCTTTCTGATCAGGGCTTGTTTGAGACACGACCCGG